>JAODAL010085492.1:0-10569 GCA_025379985.1 Phyllomedusa bahiana
ACTAAAGAATTATTGCCCCCCATAGGGTAGGTAAATGACCCTTGGGGAAAGATAAGGGGGGGATAAACCCCCTGTAGAACAGTATATTCCCCATTAGGTAAACGGTATTTTGCCCCCGTAGCCATTTAGTAATTTGGGGCCGGGAAGTAATTTTGCCACCTGTAGCCGGGATTAAAGCATTCGGGCCCAGGTAGTTCCCCCTTGTAGCCAGGTAATGTCCCCTTGTAGCCATGTAGTTGCCACAATATCAGAGAGATGCCCCACATACCCCTCTGTACCCAGGGAGATTCCCCCACAAAAAACAGGGAATCCCCACATAGCCCCCCCTGTACCCAGGGAATGCCCCATAATCCCCTGAAGCCAGGTAAATAATAATAATAATAAAATAATAAAAAAATAAAAATCTTTATTATATAGCCCCAACAATTCGCAGCACTTTTACAATGTAGGGGGGTATAATTACAGAAAAAAGACGACTTTACACAGTGAAAGCAACTTCGGGTGAGACACAAGGTGTGGGGGCCCCTGCCGCAAGAGCTTACAACTAAAGGGTGCCGGGGGGGAAACAAAGGGGGAAGTGCAAATTTTTAAAAGGGCCCCCCATGCTTTATAAATAGGGGGTAGAGCCCCATATATTTCCCGTAGTCGGTACATCCCCATTATCCTCTGTACCTGGAGACCCCCATATAGCCCCGTAGCCGGTACATCCCCCTATGGGGCCTCTGTACCCTGGTAGATGCCCAATAGTTTTTCTGTAGCCTGGTAATGCCCCATAACCCCCCTGTACCCGGTAGTGCCCCATATAGCCCTCTGAAACCCTGTAGACCCCCATTTAGCCCCTATGTACCCAGGTAGATCCCCCATATAGGCCCCTAGAAGTTAGAATCCCCATATAGCCCCCCCCCAAACCAGGTAAAAAGCCCCCTGCCTAATGAATATACATTTAAAAAAAAAGGGACTCACCCTCATGGTTCTGCACCGCGGCTTTTCCCGGGGGCTGGAGTACGGGGAACGGCAAACGTCATCACACCCCCTTAACCCCACGCAGCTCCCAGGATCTCCTGGGCCGCAGAAGCTGCCGACCAAGGGATCCATGTGAGGGCTAGTAAAGCGGTGCATCAAAGGGAGAAGGTAGGAGGGTAACGATCCCTCCTGCCTTCTCCCTGTACCAGCAGCTGCACCGAGGGTGTAGCTGCTGACTGAATCTGCGCGGTCGTGGTAAAACGGCCGTGCGGAGTCAGGGAATCGCGGGGGGCCCGCGGGGCCGGAAAATGCAAGCCTTGTTTTTTGACACCCGTGCTCTAGAAACTTCTCCGGTCCAGTCCTAACATGTTTCGATCAACCTCATAAACTGATCAGGGGACTTAATTGAGGAAAATGGACCAAAGGTATACCAGAACAGATGTAAAAGACAAATGGAAAAAAAATAAGAAGGATATAAAAAACCTTCTATAATATTAAATGACAGTTTTAACAAAGAGTGGAAACAGCTACAAGGCAGGAATAACATGCTTCCCCGGTTTGGGATTCACAATAATGATTCTAAGTGTTGCTGACATCAATTAACCGGCCTGCGAATTTATACCCATAACCTAGATTCAGACGCTTAAAACGAAACAACAAAAGCCCACCTCAAGAAATGTTCAAAAGAGGGGGGCTATATTATAGCTAGCAAAGATAAAAAAACCCATACACACTGTTTTCCTATAGAATAACTCTTCTCCAACCCTGTAGGAGTGTAACAGCATCGGCTGCAAATCAACTGTCTACGGCCACTCAGCAGCAGCAGCCGGGTCCCCTTTGGGCTCCACTCTGGCAGCAGTTTCCGGGGATATCCGCCGGCCCTAAACTCTTCGGTTGTCCATTTCCGACGAAGTTTTTACGGGGACCCTGAGGCCTGCAGGGGTTCATCACCCCGTGCCCCCCTCCACGTGGAACTCATGGCTGCTCAGTTCCCGTCCGAGAGCTCCAAGGTGGCTTTCGGGTCAGTCTTCACTCCGGAAAAGCCCGGCCTGGCGACTCCACTCTGGGACCGAGGTGACCCGATCACCGCTGATCTTGCAACATTTTGGCAGGATTTTCGCAGTGTCCCTTTGAGGAGCCTGCCCCGGGCTTCATCTGCTGAGACCGCCTTGTAGAAAATTACAGCAAGGGAAAATCCTCTGTAGGAGATTACGCTGTGCAAATTCCCCCACACTAGCTTCGTAGTTTGGCTTGGAACTATGCAGCGTTGTGCGCCACGTTCAAGAAGGGCCTCTCCAGCCAGATTAAGGATGCCCTCTCCACCCGGGACCCTCCATCTTCATTAAGTGAGCTTATCCATTTAGCAAAAACCCCATTGATATCCGTGTTTCTTTGGCCTCCACTGCACTCTTCCCAGCCAGCCATGGAAGAGGCCATGCAAGTGGACAGAGCCCACCTGAGTCCAAGAACTTAACCGACGACGTGAGGAGAACCTATGCCTCTACTGCGGCAGCCCTGAACATCTCCTCAGGGGTTGTCCGCTCCGTCCGCAAGGTCCGGGAAACGAGCGCACCTAGGCTTCATGGGAGAGGCGTCCCTAGGTGTGAACAATCCCTCTCTATGGCTCATGCTGCCAGTTTTTGGGATCTCGTTTCAAGTGCCTGCCTTCCTGGATTCTGGGGCTGCCGGGAATTTTATGGTTGCTGCTTTGGTGGCCAAGTATTGTCTCTTGGTGGTCCGCTTAGACCAACCTTTGGTCATCTATCTTGTCTGTTTGTGGTAACTCTTGAGTGACTTCATCCTCTTCCGGACTGAACCGTTGGGTCCTAAAAGTAGGAGCTTTGCACAAGGAGAAGATCGCATTCTTCGTGCTACCCCGCTCTTCCTCAGCTGTCCACCTGGGGCTTCCGTGGTTCAACTGGAAGACGGGTGAAGTTTTGCATTGGGGTCGAGATTGCCAGTCTCGCTGCCTACCGGCTTCATCCGCAAATCGACTTCTCTGGCGGGTGCCGGATTCTTCTTTGTGGAGAAGAAGGATGGTTCCTTACGACCCTGCATCGGCTACCGGGTCTCAACAAATCACTATCAAAAAAACCCGGGAATCCTTTACCACTAAATACCGAACTCTTCGATTGTCTCCGCAGAGCTAAAGTCTTTTCCGTTGGATTTGTGGGGGGCGTATAATCTCATCCGGATCCGAGAAGGTGGCGAGTGGAAGACGGCCTTTAATACTCGTGATGGGCACTTCGAGTATTTAGTGATACCCTTCGGCTTGTGCAACGCTCCAGCAGTCTTCTAAGAATTTGTCAAAGACATTTTCATATTCAAAGAAGTAATTTTATTAATAAATGCAATCAGCAGTACAAGAGAAAATAGAAATAATGGAACAGTCCTTTCTGTAATTCACATCTAGTAGAATAGACATAGAAATTTCTATTAACTTTTTTTTTTAAATGGCTTAATATAACCTCATGAAATAACACAATGCTCCTGGATTGTAACCTAAAAGCAAAAAGTTATATCAAAAATGTTACTATTATTGTGATATTGGTCTACAGATTAGCAATAAGATTATCGAGCTGAAACATATCATCAGATCCAAACTTACATTAAAACAGAAAAATAAAAAACAACTAAGTGCTGCCAATTATGCACATCCCGCATAGGACCCCCAGGCCCAACCAACCCTTAATTCTATATCTAGTCAGAGAAAAGATCCCAAAAGATTACAAAGAAGGCTTATATGGGGTTGGAGTATTCAGGGGAAGATGTGAAGGAGACCCAACCCCTCCATGTCCTATTGTGCTTGTCGAGGAGGGGGAGAATTATCTGCTCTGAGTTCCTCCACTCTGTAGATGGAAAATCCCCCCAAAACCAGGATGTGATCGACGGAGTTAAGGTGGATCTCCAAAGTTTTGGGGATCAGAATCCTTGCTGCTACTAAAAGAAAGAGAAATGAGACTTCCCTTTAGGGCAAGGTGCTTTGCGGGAACATAAAAAGAAGGAGTACAAGGGATCATTCTGAAAGGGTTATTCCCGTGATTAAATTTAATTTATGTCAGAAAGACTGGATCTCCAATACCCCCCACCAGATATGGGTCATTGATCCCTGTGTTTCCCCACATCTCCAGCAACATGATGGGACTGAGGGATATAGTTTAATTAAAGGAGGGTTGGTACCCTATACCATCTAGACAGAACTTTGAAATTTGTTTCCGGATTCGGCAAGATACCGATGCCCTATGTGTTAAAATACATGCTTTTTTCCCATTCGTCATCATTAAATGAGCGTTAAGTTCTGTCTCCCATCGATTTTGATAAGTGGGTTTGTATGGGGTTAAGGAAGTAATTTAAACATGTTATATATCTGAGAGATGAGATGGGCTGGAGGTATCTTAAGAGCACATAGTGATTCAAATTCTGATAAATCCCTATGTAAATCTAGTTTCTTTTTATTAACATGTAAAAATGTCTGATTTGCATATACTGTAACCACGTTTTGGGGTGTTCTCTTCTCGAAAGGTATTAGTGTTTCATAAGCTTTAAAGGAGGTGGTGTCCAGAAAGTCGTGTAATGTGAGAGTTCGATCTTTTGAATCTTTTTGATATAGCAAGGTGGGAATAGATATTGATAGGGCTGTTTTCCCTTTTATCGGGATAAGAGGCCCGTCTGGGAAGAATAGCCTATATTTTGGACCATACCCCTTTTGAGAACAGAAGATTTTATTCTGGAAACAAGGGGTAATATTGTGGTTTTAATTCTGTTCCTATCAGAGAAATAGTGTCCATGGTAGAGCTAAAATGGGGAGCCATTATTGCCTCTTCCATCGAACCCAACATTTGTTGTCGTATGGGGAACCATTCTATCACTCTGGTGGCAGCCGCCGCTACTAGTATGATTTGATTGTCCGGCAAAGCCAACCAACCCTTTAAATTTTGGATCGAATCAAAATGTCTCTTGCAATTCTTGGCTTCTTTTCCAGCCCATATGAAGTGCTAAGATGTTTTATTGATACCCTGGAAGAAGGTCTTAGGAAGCTTAAGTGGGATAGTCTGGAAAAGGATAAAAGACGTGGTAAGATATTTATCTTTACGATATTCACCCTCCCCACCCAAGAGAAAACCTTTTTTATCCCATCTGCTAAGGTCAGCTTTTATAGACGTTAATAGGGAGCATAGTTGAGGTCGTTATACAAGATGTTTATGTAGCGGGGTTTGTATCCCTAGGTAAGTAAATGATTGCTTAGCCCATTTAAAAGGGAAGTTACGTTTTATTGAGTCCACTACCGAGACTGGGAGGTTAATGTTTAATGCAATACTTTTAGAAAAATTTACTTTGAAATTACTAAGTTGGCCAAATTCCATTAGGATATTCATTAGAACCGGGAGAGATGTAATCGGATGTGCAATGTATAAAAGGAGGTCATCTGCGAATGCAGAGCATTTGTATTGCTGACCCTTTATTTGGATACCTCTCACATCTCCAGCGTTTCTGATGGACTGCATCAGATGTTCCATAATGACATATAGAATAGGTGAGAGCGGACATCCCTGCCTGGTTCCGTTGCGGATCTAAACGGTCTGGAAAGGGACCCATTTATTCTTATCTGGGCGCAGGGGGCATGATATAGGGCAAGGATTCTGTGCATCATAACTGGACCCACACCAATGTTTGACAGAGCAGACTGCAAAAATCGCCAGTCCCAAATCGTCGAACGCTTTCTCCGCATCCCGCGATAGGATCATGCATGGTGTGTTTTGATGAGAAGCGTGATTTATATAGAAAAAGTTTTCAGGGTATTGTCCCTAGCTTCCCTTGATGGGACGAATCCCACCTGATCAAAATGTATTAGTTTCCCTAAAATTGAATTGAGTCTCAGTGCTATCATTTTAGCAAATAATTTAGTATCGGTATTTAAAAGCGATATAGGTCTATAGCTAGGGCAAAAGCATTGGATCTTTACCTGGCTTGGGGGGTTACAGTGATATGTGCTTGTAAAAAGGAAGGCGGGAAAAGTTGAGATTTGGGAAAATTTAGTTAAATGAGTCTAACAATGGGTTCGCTATTTGTTCCTTAAATGTTTTGAAAAATTTTGCAGTATACCCATCAGGGACTGGACTCTTGCCTGCAGGTAGGGAAGAAATGGCTGTTTGTAATACATCTGGTGAAAAATGGTGACTCTAAAAGGACAGTTTTTCTGGAGAGGGCCCTTCGGCAGTGAAGAAATTTCTTCAAAAATCCCTCCAGAAATCTGAAGAGTGGTTACACCTAGGGAGATTGTACAGCCCCTGATAGTAAGAATGGAATTGTTCCAAAATCTGTGGGTTTGGGGTTTTACAATATGACCAGTTGGTGATTTAATAGAGGAGATAAATAACGAGGCTCTTTTTTCACGGAGCGCACGTGCTAACATTCTGCTAGGCTTATTGCTCCACATATAATAAGAATTTCATTCTCCTGCTTCTCGCTGCAGGGGACATCTCTCCCAACCCCGGGCCACCTTCCTTTACTGCTCATCCCACCTCCTCCTCAGCCTCCCATAGAAACCCTGCTAACCTGCTTGCCCTTCGCTGTCCGTCTTTTCTGCCCCTTTTAAGTTTGCTCTATGGAACCCCGACCGTCTGCAACAAACCCCACTGCTGTTCAATGATCTTTTTCTCTCCAACTCCCTCAACCTGCTGGCCCTCACAGAAACATGGCTCCAGCAATCTGACACCGCTTCCCTTGCTGCTCTCACCTATGGTGGGCTACACTTCACCCACACCCCCAGACCTGAGAACAGGCCGGGTGGAGGAGTTGGCATACTTCTCTCTCCACACTGCACTTACCAGGTCCTTCCTCCTGCACCCTCCCTCACTTTCCCCTCCTTTGAGGTCCACACCTTCAACTCTTTCAGCCATTTTCCTCAAGTCGCGGTTGTCTACAGACCCCCCGGCTCTCCCCGCCAGTTTCTGGATCATTTTGCCGCCTGGCTCCCACACTTCCTCTCTTCTGAAATGCCCACTCTCATCATGGGTGATTTCAACATCCCCATTGATGACCCCATGTCTCCTTCTGCCTCACAGTTTCTTTCATTAACCTCCTCTCATGGCCTCTCGCCTTTTACGTACTCCCCACCCCAAAAGGATGGGAACTCTCTGGATCTGGTCTTCTGTCATCTTTCCTCAATTTCTAACTTAACTAATTCTCCTTATGCTCTCACTTACCACAATCTTATCTACTTAATTATCACTAATTCTCACCTTCTCTGGACAAACCTGCCCATCATCCATACAAAATATCCGCTCCATTAATATCCAGGAACTCACAACACCATACAGCCCCACTGCCCCCCAATCTTCCTCCCTCTCCTGTCCAGACCAGGCTGTCAAACGTTACAATGAAACTCTCGCAACCACCCGGGACTTTGTTGGCACCACTCACACCCCCGCACCACCAGAGTTTTACGCCCGCAGCCTTGGCATAAAACCTCAGACTCGTTTTCTCCAGCGATGTTCCAGGGGTGCTGAGCGGCTGTGGAGAAAGTCAAAGCAAACCTGCAGACTTTCTCCACTACAAATTCATGCTCAGGATTTAAATCACACCTGCCCTTCAATGCGGCAAACAAAAATATTTCACCTCCCTCATCTCCACACTACACAACAACCCAAAACGCCTCTTTGACACCTTCCACTCCCTCCAAAGGGCCTAAAGCTCAGGCCCGGCCCACTGACCTCTGTGCTGAAGACCTGGCCACTCAATTCTTAGAGAATTTTGATAATATCCGGCAAATCATCACATCACAATCCCCAAATAATACCCATCCTGTCCCTCCCCCATGTCCTCTAATCTACTCGCAGCCCTTGAACAGACGACAGAGGAAAAGTGTCCAGGCTTCTCCTGTCTGCTCGTCCCACCACATGCTCTACTGACCCCTTTTCCATCCACCTCGTCCAGTCCTTATTTCTCCAGCTGTCCTCTCTCACCTTACTGCTATCTGTAACCTCTCTCTCTCCACTGGGATCTTTCCATCTTTCCTTCAAACACGCCATCAAAACCCCCTTTACTAAAAAAGCCCTCTCTGGAACCGTCCTGTGCTGATAACTACCGACCAGTCTCTAACCCTGCCCTTCATCTCTAAACTCCTGGAACGCTTGTCTACTCTCGCCTAATCCGCTATCTCTCTGCTAACTCTCTTCTTGACCCGCTGCAATCCCGGTTTCCGCACCCTACACTCCACGGGAAAATGCCTTAGTTAAAGTCTCAAATGACCTCCTAACAGCAAAATCTCAGGGTAAACTACTCATTGTTTGCTTCTCTTTGGATCTCTCGCAGCATTTGACACTGTGGATCACCAACTTCTCCTCAGCATGCTCAGCACCATTGGCCTCCAGGACACTCGCCTCGGGTTGGTTCTCGTCCTACCTCTCTGACCGCTCCTTCAGTGTCTCGTTTTCTGGTTCGACCTCCTCTCCTCTTCCTCTTGGTGTTTGGAGTTCCTCAGGGATCAGTTCTAGGTCCTCTCCTCTTTCATTGTACACAGCCCCATTGGACAAACCATCAGTAGATTTGGCTTCCAGTACCCTCTCTATGCGATGACACCCCAAATTATACACCTCCTCCCGTACATCACTCCCCGCCTTGCTAAAAACACCAGTGACTGTCTGTCCGCTGTCCCCTGACATCATGTCCTCTCTCCATCTGAAACTAAACCTCACTAAGACTGAACTTCTTGTCTTTCTGCCATCTACTAACCAACCCCCCCCCCCCCCTGCTTTTTTCTGTTTCTGTATGTGGTACCACCATTTCTCCTAGGCAGCAGGCCCCGCTGTCTAGGGTTTTTTTTTGATTCTGATCTGACCTTCTCCCCATATATCCAATCCTTGCCCGCTCCTGTCACCTGCACCTCAAGAATATCTCCAAAATCCGTCCATTTCTCCCCTGTGGAAACGACTCAAACTTCCCTATTACTGCTCTTATTCTTTCTCGTCTTTACTACTGCAACTCCTTGCTTATCGGGCTCCCTCTCTGCAAACTCCCCCTCCCAATCTGTCCAGAATGCAGCAGCCAGGCTTGTCCCTTTTTCTCCAGCCGCTATACTGATGCCTCTACCCTGTGTCAGTCACTGCACTGGTTGCCCATCCAGTATAGGATACAGTATAAACTCAGCACTCTCACCCATAAAGCTCTCCACAGCGCTGCTCCTCCCTACATCTCCTCCCTAGTCTCTGTCTACCGCCCCACCCGTGCTCTCCGCTCTGCTGATGATATCAGACTACATTTCCTCAATCATCCGAACCTCCCCCTGCCCGCCTACAAGATTTCACACGTGCGGCACCAATTCTCTGGAATATGCTACCGCGGGCAATCAGGCACATTCACAACCCTCACAGTTTTAAGAGGGCCCTGAAAATACATCTTCTCGGTCTGGCCCCCCAAGATCCCCAACTGCTATCACACCCCATCTGTCAAATCCCTTCACTTGGGCACTCACAGGCACTTATCTGTATATAGATGTACTGTCAGGGTGGCAGGTTCATTCCTTTTTCATGTAAACCACCCCCTATTTATGAAACATGGCTGGACCATTGTAAACTTGGCACTTCTTACCGTATGTTTCACCCATACACCCTAATAGATTGTAAGCTCTCACGAGCAGGGCCCTCACAAACCCTTTTGTCTCATTTGTAAGTACTTTTAATGTGTAATGACTGTATGTTTACCCTTGAATTTGTAAAGTGCTGCGGAATATGTTGGCGCTATAGAAATAAAGATTATTATTATGTGCGCATATCTGTTTGAAGCGAGCAGATTTTTTGTCAAGAAGCTGTTTAATTTCATGTCTGACCTGCGTGATTTCAAAGCAGTTCATGTTCGCAAGTGAGGTTTTATGAGCTTCTCCAATAAAGACAGTTTGAGTAAGAGCATCAGCAGTTTGGCTGCTGCTTTTTTTTTTGAGCCTCGACCCATGTTTGATTAAAACTCCGCGCACCACACACTTCAGAGCTTTCCCATTTTAAACTGTGGTGTTTGAGGGATCTGTGTCATGTATTTGTGTAAAAATTTTTAATTGTTTGGGTAATTTCCTGCACGCACAGGGCATCTTTAAGGAGCGATTCATTAAGCTTCCATGTAAATTGTTTGCTGCTACTTATGGAAAGTAGGAGTTCGCAATGTACTGGAGCATGGTCAGATAAACAATTATTACCTATAGAAGTTTTTTGGAGAGATGACAGAAGGGTATGCTGTACAAATATGTTTGTCTATGCGACTGTAAGACTTATGTGGGTTTGAATAGAAGGTATAATCCCTCATGTTAAGCGTGGCTGACTCTCCAAGTATCAATTAGCTGCAAACTATATAATAATTTTTTTAATTTTGTTAAGTTTGTTTTCCCTGATGTAGTGGACGTGCCAGATGAGGTGTCAACCTCAGGTTGAAGGGCTAAATTGAAGTCCTCACACAATATTATTTTTACCTTGTGCATAATTATTTAAAATTTATCCAGCATCTTTCTAAAGAAAGTGAGTTGCCCTTGGTTTGGGGCATATATGTTTTTCAATAGTATAGATGCTGTTCTCAATTTCACAACGGGCAAAAAACATTCCGTGCGTTGTTGTCTGTTTT
>JAODAL010085493.1:0-10569 GCA_025379985.1 Phyllomedusa bahiana
AGGTACGAAGAAGTGCCCCTTCCATTCCCGGACGAAAAACACCATGCCCCCGGAAATCCCCTTTTTGCAGGACCTTTCCAGGCCTGTTATCGCTGGGTCGGGGCCCTTAAAACCCCACAAACGACAGCTTTTCCCAACCCTTTTTTCTTCTTTTATTAATGCAACCGCATCCAGCATTCTTACCTCCTTGTCCTCCCAGTCACGCCCAAAAAAATGTCCCCCAATCACATCATCAGCATTCAAAATGAAGCAAAAGCACCCAAAAATTTAAAACTCGTGTACCCCCCACGGGATAATCCTTTTTCCTGAAGCCCTTTTTTTGTTTAAAAAATTTGGGGTTTGGGGTCAGAAATCTTTTCCCAAAAAAGCCCCAAAAGGGCCAAAGAGGGATGATTTTGTTTTCTCTGGGGGGCCAGTTACGATGCCATCAAAGGAGGAAAAGGGAAAAGCCGGAATCAATCGGAAAAAATCCCGGGCGGGCCCGGCAACGCCTTGCACCCCCTCTTGTTTGAAAGCCCGCACTCCGGGATGCAAATGTCAGGACGACCAAGCCCAACCGGGGTTATGATGATGATGATGACTTTTGCGGATCCATACGGGTTTTTTTTCACACAATTTGCTTGAAAGCCTTCATCACTGGACGAGGAGGAAGACAGGGGGTAGTGCAAAACGGCTCCCCCCTCAAAAAGGGAGGGGCGGCAGTCGCAAAAAGTCTGCAAAATATGTTTCCCGGCCAGCCCGGCCCAGCGAAAAACCCCCGCTCCTCGTTTATCGCCGTCAAAAGGCCCGGGAAACCCCTCAAGCCGGGGCCCTTCCTTTGAGCAAGCCTCTGTTTCCACCACCCGATGTCAAACCCGGGCCTTTCCTTTAAACGCAAAAAAAAAGGGGCAATCTTAGGTTTTTTTAAAACCAAACCACCAACATGTCTAGTCACAGCAGCGAATGCATGAGTTGAAAGGGAGGGAACACTTTCCAAAAAAACCCCACCCCCAGGCCCGGGGTTTCAAACCACTGTCACACCCTCTGTCCCCCGCCTCCCCTCCTTCCTCCGCCACCACCAAGCGTTCCTCAGCTCCCATGTCTCCAGATCATGATCAGGGATAAACCTCCCTTCACCCCTCCCCGTCCCCGAGTCCCAAACCAAAAACCACCAAAACCCCCAACAAAAAACCCCCAATTTTTCCTTTCCGCCATTTTGACGACCTGCACGCCTCCCAGCGGCCAGTCTAGCAGCCACCCTTCGGGGTTTTCCCCAATTTTGGGAGCAGAAGAAACATTTTAAAACCCAAAACCCTCCCAAACCAAAAGCCGAATGTCGGCTTTGCCAGGCTTTTGGCCTTGGAAATTTTCCCCTTTCCGTCGGGGTGGACACAGAGGGGTTTTCCCCCACTCATGGCCCTTTCCGCCCCCAATACAAATCCCCAGCACCCCTTTTTTCTTTGCCAAAAAGCCGTCCCGGGGCCCGGGCCGGGGGGCCACGTGTCTTTCAAAAATTTTAAAAGCGCGTTGTCTGCATCTTTTGCCCCCGGAAAAATCCACGACCACCACCCCAGGACAATTTAAGCAGGGGCCAAAGGGGCCGCTATATCTCTGAAACCCCGCTCACGGGGTTGAGCGGGGTGGATGGCCTCTGGTGGTAAACGGGGGGCCCTCTTAGGCTGGGCGAAAACGCTTTTAAAAAACCGCGGGGATGTGGGGTTTTCTTTCCCCCAAGGCCCTCTGGTGGCTTTCCACGGGCCCAAAGCCCCCACCCCGTGTTAAAATTTTAAATCTGTCGGGGGGCCCCGGCCCCAACACACAGGTCTGGGTGTTGGGAGGGGCCCCCCCGAAAACAAAGACGACCTGGCGGGGTTTTGACAAAAAAACCGTGCCGGGAAAGGTGGGGGGGCAAAAACGGTCAAAATTTCTGCTAGCCCCCCCTTAAAAAACGGTAAAGGAGAAACACCCTTGCCGGGCAAAATTCAAGAACCTTGTCGTCCAAAAATTTTCTAAAGACTCCCCGGGGTCTGGACCCCCTTCGGGGAAAAGGCTCGAGGTCTGATTTGGGCACTTCCGCCGTTCCCCACCCCCCTGTTTTTCGCCCCCCTGGTTTGCGTTGCAGCGGTCAGTTTCAGCCCCCCCCGTCAACCGTCCATTGTTGCCCCTTTGTCAAACGTTTGGAACCCCAACCCCCCACATCCCTCCACTTTTGGGCAGCAGCGCAATCCCAAATTTACGAGAAGAAAGTGCCAAAAGGGGGGCCTGACAAGCAGCGGTGCGGGACCTGGGTGTTTTGACCCCACCGAGAGTGGGGGCCGGTTAAAAAAGTTTCGGGGCCAAACCATCCTTCCCCATTTTGAAGAAGCCCCCAAAAAGGGTCATTTGCGGAAAATTTTGCCCTTTTCAGCATGAGAAAATTGTGGTGATCTTAGTTCTGGAACGATCGTTGGACACCTGAAACTTTAGCTCCCACCACGACGGAGAGGAACCCGGAAAACAAAAGCGGAAAACGGACCCCCTTTCCCTTTTCCCGTCAAATCCAAAAGGGGCCCCTTACATTTTCCCAATTTCATGGGGTCTTAAATTAGGCATTTTTTTCGGGGCCCGGGGGGTAGTGAAAGGGTTTGCGCTTCACTCTCAGGGTGAAATTAAATTGAGGAAAGATCGGGGGGCTGTGTTAAAAGCTGTGCCAGGGGGAACCCGGGGGAGGAGGAGGAGGTATTCCGGGACACCGACGTTCCCCCCGACGTCCCGCCTTTGGAAAGTTTTTGGGCCCGCAATTTGAGGTGGAGGAGGAAGATGGGGAAGATTGGGTTTTGAAAGGGGCCCCCCTCCCCAGGAGGCTTGGGAAATAAGGGCTCCAATCTCAAAAAATAAAAGTGTTTGGATCTCCTTTTTCCTTTCCAACATAAATCCTCGCTTTAAAGGCCCCAATCAAAATAAACCCAACAGTTACTGGGGGGCCCAAACCCTCCGGGAAATCCCGGTACAAAAAAAAAAAAACTCGGGGCACTTTCCTTCCACCCCCCCAAAAATAAGATAAAAAGCAAAAAAGGAGACCTTGGGCCTGATTGATCAACTGGAGACATCTTTTTGCGTCTGCTTCACTTCTTCAAATGTCCCCCGGTTTAAACCAACGTCCACGACGTACACAGTAGAGGGGCCAATAGCGCAGCTGCCGCAGCGGAAAGGGGTGGCAAAAGCCTAATGGGTGCCTCGGCAATCTTTTTTTTTTACCCCCCCTCACCAACGCATGAAAATGCGGGGAAACATCCAACACACAGAGATCAGCAAAAAATTTCATGGTGACGCCCTATTTTCGCCTCAACACCGATTTTTTTGGAAATGTTTTTCCAACCCAATAGACCGGGGGTATCCAAAAGGGAAAGAATGGCCTGGCCCCGCTTCCGCCACGCCAAAAGAGGTTTTTGTCCTGCCCAGCACCCCAGCGTCATAACTTGAGGGGCCCCCTTCAGCACAGCTGGAGGATTCATTAAAAAGACAAACGCATCCGGCTTTTCCAAACCAAAAATTGTGGATCGTTTGACTTTCATAAAGATAATAAAGGAAAGGATCCGATAAGGTTTTTGGGGCCCCCAATTTTCCCGAGGCACCGTTTTAAGTTGCCGGCCCTACTTCCTTTCCCCTTTTCAAAAAAAAGGTCCTTTTTGAAAACTTTTTTTTAAAAATGATAATTTCTCTCGAATTTTTAATCTAAAGTTCCCCCAAAAATTTAAATTTAGCGGGTTTTTTGGCTTTTAGGAACAAAAAAAGGGACCCCAAAGGGGTTTCATGACAAAACCTATTCCATTTACCCACTTCATCTTTTAAATTTTTCGCATTTCAATGGTTTTGAGGTCATGTTGCTTGTGAGATACAGCTAAAAACATGGTCCTTTGGAAAAGAAATTTTTGGGTTCTTAAGTGGAATTTTTCTCTCACAATTTTTAACATGGGTGATAATCATTTTTTTTTAAAAATTTTTTGGGGGTCTTTTTGCCCGGGAGATACGGGTATAAATCATGGGGCCCTTTGAACAAAATGGGCTTCAAAATGGACACTAAGGAGGACATGTTAAAGGACACATAAATTGGGAAAAAGACTTGTTTTTTTCAAGATCTTTTAAAATAGCTAAAACAATTTCCCCGTAGTGAGACAACCCATTTAATTTCTTTAAAAAAAAAGAAACAAAATTTTGGTGGGGTAACCATCCAATTTTAAAAAAGTGTTTTCCCAGAATTAATTACAAAAAAAGGGCCCGCCCCAAAATAGCTAACAAATATTCCTCTGAATTGTACAAGGGAGGTACAGGAAGACTTTTCGGTTTCCGGACGGAATCTGTGCAAGTCAATGTGAAAGGGGAGGGCTTTTCTCCACTCATCGCAGAGAAAAGCCGTCCCCACCATGGCCATGGGGACGGCCGCAAAAAGGGACAAATACTGGTCGCATAACCAACCGGTATTTGGCACTTGCCGTGGGAACGCACCCTTAGGGCTTGTCCTCACGGCACAGGTTTTCCATCAGTTTTACAGACGGTTTTTGGATTTGAAAACCGTCTGTAAAGCGACTGTCAACCTTTTACATTGACATTAATACAACATCCGCGCAGCAGGCCACACTGCACGGATTTTCCGGCAAACAGTTTTTTACACTGCCGGCGGTCCGAAAAACTTAGTGTCAGGGACCGGTCAGGGGCACACAAGCAGACATAAACAGAGTGAGGCCCTGACACTGGTCGCAACTGCGGCCCCTGCCTTTTGGGGAATCCGACTCCGTAAAAGGTTGGCCTCAACCTGAAGACTGAGAGCTACACTAAATAAGTGTAGACACAGACAAACGGAATAGATAAATATACAACCGCCTTTATATAATTGTAAGAAACCTATATGTTCCTGGTCTCACTTTGGATTTCCCTGGGATTCCCATAGTCCAAACAATTCAATATGACCAAGGTGGACCCGTATATTAGGAAAATTATTCTTCTTTATTCCAAAAACGACATACTTTCATACAATCAATAAAAGCATCGCATCTGTATCAGTCAAAAGACTGATACTGCAAGAGAAAGAGGGTTGATCCCTTGAAACGTTGCATCATTGCGACGTTCACCCGGCCGGTTGTCCATGCTACTCCTGTCCTACAAAATGCAGTGAAGCGCTACTAAGGTATTTACCTGTTATGCAACCTACGTCTACTAGTCTTTTGACTGATACAGATGCGATGCTTTTATTGATTGTATGAAAGTCTGTCGTTTTTGGAATAAAGAAGAATAATTTTCCTAATATACGGGTCCACCTTTGTCATATTGAATTGACACAGACAAACGGACACAGAACACAAAATGGAAGGTCAGACGAGCAAAGTCGGCAACTGTCGGGAGACGCGGTACAAAATCGGAAGACAGAAGAATAAACGTAATCCGAGCCAGATAGGTAACAGCCGGGAGACGTAGTACAAATACGGGAGGCAGAAGAGACGTAAAACCGAGTTCACACAAAGCGTTATGTCATAAACCACGGTTTACGTCGCAACGGCCGTGGCCGGCGACTATAGTCCAAAGCTGGGAGTCTGCCGGGCATGATCATGACACTTAGAACATGTTCATTCTTCTGCCCAGTTTTCGGACGGAACATGAACATGTGGGCGCGAAGGGGGAGGGCTTGAATCTGCAAACCGCTGACAAAAGCCGCCCCACTGCGTGCCAAAAAAAGAAAATATACTGGTCGGGATTTCCCGACCAGAATTTGGTCTTTGCCGTGTAAATGCACCCATAGAGATTAGCTGTGGTATAGACCCTGCAGAGCCCAAGTGTTTTTAGGTGGTGTTCACATGTGTGTTTTACATGAAAAAACTTTGAGATTCTCGGTTCACATAATTTGATCAAAAGATGTTTAAGCTGCCCACGACTTTCAACGTGATCTCAAATCGGGCAGTCCTATGCTATCTTTTACCTCTCAATCGAGCCACATCAGGCCTCTCACTGGGTCAACCGACCTCCTTTTTTCCAAGAGAAAAAAATAAATAAAAAAACCCAACCTGCAAGCTGCACCTCCTTTTGACAGCTTGTAAGAGTGGGGCAGGTGCAGAAAATCAAAATGGAGGCACCCTTTCCTCCCCATATAGGTTAAAAAACAATATACACCAAATATAACGCATGGTTCTGCACAAAAAACACTTCTGAAAAACATATGCAAACCTGGGTGCCACTGGCAGGGCTGCGGCACACACATATATATACATACATGTACACACGCACACCACTGCCAGCAGCACACTACTGCAAAAAAGGGGGAATTTCATTACGTGGAAATCCCTAAAGAAGCGTTTATGCTATCTATCATACATGAAAAAAAATTTGAGATTCTCAGTTCACATAATTTGATCAAAGATGTTTAAGCTGCCCATGACTTTCAACGTGATCTCAAATAGGGCAGTCCTATGCTATCCTTTACCTCTCAATAGAGCCACAACCAGACCTCTCACTGCGTCAAGATCACGTTGAAAGTCGTGGGCAGCTTAAACATCTTTTGATCAAATTATGTGAACTGAGAATCTCAAAGTTTTTCATGTATGATAGATGAATAAAATGCTTTTTTAGGGATTTCCACGTAATGTATTGCCTTTTTGCAGTAGTGTGCCGCTGGCAGTGGGGTGTCGTGTGTACATTGTAAATATTTATAATATATGTGTGCCGCAGCCCCTGCCGATGGCACCCCAGGTTTGCATATGTTTTTTTTTCAGAAGTGTTTTTTGTGCAAGAACCTGCGTTATATTTGGTGTATATTGATTTTAACTTAGGGGGAGGAAGGGTGGCCTCCATTTTGATTTTTTGCAAATGCCCACTCTTCAAGCTGTCATAGGAGGTGCAGCTTACAGGTTGGGTTTTTTTTTATTTATTTTTTTCTCTCGGATAAAGGAGGTGGGTTTTGACCCCAGTGAGAGGGTTGTGGGCCCATTGAGAGGGAAAAGAAAGGTGGACTGCCTATTTAGTCCGTTGAAAAGTGGACAGCTTAAAAATCTTTTGATCAAAAATTTGTGAACCGAGAATCTCAAAGTTTTTTCATGTATGATAGATAGCATAAATGCTTCACAAGTGTGTTTTATCCCTTTTGAAGGCAGGAAAAGCGCAGCACGCTGCCTCTCAGACATTCCTAAAATGAACTTCGCTTATGTAAATGAGTCAGTGGAAGGTGGTGAATAATGAATTCAGCTGGATATCTAAGTGCTGCAGGTATCTATTTACCATAAAATAAACTATGGCTGGTAATTGGTTTCTGTGAGCACAGTGAATATGTGGCAGCCTGTGTCAGGCTATCAGGATTACGGAAAACTAAAAAGGGTTGTCCAGCAATAAAAATTATTTTTCATTGGGGCCACCGTGGGAATTTATTTTTTATAATGTGATACTTAGAGACCTTCCAACACTTACGGGCTCATCTTCATTTCCGGGATCTCATCCCAACACACGAGTGAAGCTCATGCTCCATTCACTTACATTGGAGTGCAAGCCTCTTTTGCAAGAGCCTGCGACGTCGGCTCTCCAGCTGTTGGGAAACTACATTATTATTATTATTATATATATTTATTTAAAGCGACATTGATTCACGGCGAGTACTCTCGAGGGGTTACTAATTACATAGTCAAACGAGTACTAGTAAAGGTGATAATGACATTGGGCATGACAGGAGGGAGCAGAGACCCTACCCCGGGGCTTAAAATCTACAAGGGGGGAAAGGACGGGAGGTGGGGGGCAGAACTCCCATCATCCCCAGTGCATGGATTTATAAATGCATGAGGGGAGTTGTATTTTTCCCAAAAGCTGGACGTCAACGTTGCGACCTTGCTCTATTGCATTCGGAAACGAGACCCAGTTCAAGAGCAGCTGACACGACTTGGGGGCCATCAGTGGGGATCTGTCGGTAAAAACCCCACTTTTTAACAAATTTTGACCCACTCTGGCCCCAATGGAAAACAATTTGTATTTGTCGGACAACAGCTTTAATCATTTTTTGAGAGCATCCTAAAAAATATGAGTCTAGATCAGTGGTCCCCAACATGAGCCTCTTCAGATGTTGCAAATTGAACTTCCAGCATGACCCAATGATATGGGCAATGGCCCCTTAAAGACCCAGGCGTCTAGTATTAAACAAGAGATGTTTAACCTCTTCTGAAAGAGAAATTCAGATGCAAAATGTGCAGTTTTAATTTTAGAAGCAATTAGTTACTTCTTGGAAACAAGCAGGCTACCAGGTACAACAGATGGAGCTTAACATGGCTGTTATTTATCTTGTTATGGCTCTGTACCTGAATTGACTCTGAAACTAAGCTCAAAAAGGCCCTGTTCACATGTCGTTGGAGTATAGGTCAGAGGTATATATTCCAAGTGTCTACCTCCAATGTATGCTACTGTATGGCCATATACTAGCATACATGGGCCATTGGCTACAAGTGTGTAAAAAAAAAAGTATACTATACAGTATAGATTTTCTGGAGATGGGCACCTGTATAACAAACCTCAGTCTACTGCGTTTTCATATATAGTTACAAAAGGAGTACTGTTTTGACCCAACGGGGGCCCTTTGACAAGTAAACGAGATTGTTTCCCCAAAATGGGGAAAAATTTAAATTGGGTGTCTAGGGGAAAGGGGGTTGGGTTGCCCCAATATATCAAATTTTTAAAAAAAACCCAAACGACATTTCCCAATATCAGGTGTTTTTTGTGCAATTTATTAAATTTTACGTTAATAGATCAAGAAAGTTTGGGTTTAAAAGGGGGAAAGGCCCCAGATTACTGTAAAAATCATGTAAAAACCCAATAAATGTCATAGGGTAAATTAGTTGACTTTTCCCGGCTAGGGGTCCCGTTCTTCAAAGCACCAAAAGGGGAAGGGAAAGGGAATAAAATGAAAAAACATAAATACACTCTAACAACCTTCTAGATGTTCATCAGCATGATTTTGGGAGTGTCGGGATTTTTCTTAAATTTATATAAATCCTTTTTACTATGTCCGGGATATGCCCAGGCTCTTCAGGTTCATAGCTTGAAAAGGGTTCACCTAAAGAGAGTGAACAGAACATATCACATTACATCTTCCCGGGTTTCATTTCACATACCGTGATTGTATGAGCCCTTTATGGCCCATGGACTGAGGAAAAACTTTTTCAGATCTGTTTCTCTTCAAAGGGGGTCTCTAGTATTTTTTTAAAGGTAATGCAACTCAGTGTTTTTTATCCCTTTTCCTTTACAGTTTTCCCCCGCCCGTGCTTTACTGGTGCATTATTCCCTTTCAATGACTTCATGAAAAAGAATAAACCCTTTTTACATAACTTTTAATTTTACTGTTACATCAATGTTTTGTGTACCCTGAAATCAAATTTTTTTTATTCACCCCTATATAATGGCCCCTTCATTTAAATTTTCCCTCACTGTGGGCATCACAATTTAGCATGCCTTTTTGGACATCCTGGGGTGGATTATTTTCCCCCACAATGACTTATGTGGGGAAAAACCCCCCCCAAAACCCACAAATTTCCGTTTTAAAAAATTTTTGTTTTGCAAAATTGTGAAAACCCTTTTTAATTTCACTTTTCTTATAAATTTAATTAAATTTCCCTTGGAAAATACCCTTTTAGGCCCGCCTTGGTGTCCCCCCCGTTTGCATTAAATTTTTAAAACAAAATTCAAAGCTGTTTTTAAAAGCCTTTCCCAAAACTTAGGGGGGCCATTAAATCAATGTTAAACCCATTAAAAGGGAACCAATTTGTACATTCAAAACCCTGTAGCATTGCTTTTGAAAACAAAAATTTCTTTAATCAACTGTGTTTTACGTAAAGTGTTTTTTGACAATTTACTGTTTCAATTTTTTGTAATCCGAGACAAAACCCGGTGCAAAATTTTCCCCCTTTTAAAAAGTTTTCTCTGTGTAAATTTTTTCCCTTTTCAATGGGCCCAAACGCTGTAAAATTAAAAAAAACCCTTTCACCTATTCTTTACAGAAAGCTTTTAAAAATCCAAATTTTTTGTCTTTTCCTTTTTTTTTAAAAACCCCTTTTTTCAACCCCCTATATTAAAGGTATTTTTATGGGGGGTTTAAATTTTTCCTAATTTTTATATCTTTTGCATGCATTGTTTTTGGAACCTTTGCTGTTTGCATTAAAATTTTATAAAATGACATCCTGTTTTCCCAAAACCCTTTTTTATAAACTTAACAAATGTATTTGTCACGCAAGGTGGTACAGTGAGCCCTGGGCTGGAAACCCAGCCCCTGTCCCGCCTACTTATGTGCTGCCCCAGGCGGCAGAAAAGCCCAAAAGGGGGGACAATCCCCGCTCCCGTGATGCGGGGCCGTCCCGGAGGAAGAATAATTTGACAGTCCGGGCAAAAAAACCAGTCAGGAAAGCCAAGCCAAAAAATCAGGGAAAACCAGAGGGGGGAAAAGTTAAAAAAAACCGAGGTCCCAAAAAACGAACAGGAGCAAGTACCCAAAAACAGAAGACAAAGCCGAGGTAAGTAAAAAAGCCCGGGGGTTTGGGACCAAGTAAGCCAAAACCCAAAAAACAAAACACAAGGAAAAATAGGCAGCCAGGAAAT
>JAODAL010085494.1:0-10569 GCA_025379985.1 Phyllomedusa bahiana
AATTTTATGTTCAAAAAGTAAAAGTATATTCGAAAGTTAAACCTAGAACTAGAACACTTATTCAAAGAGATGTTAATTACTTTTAACCCCTTACCATCACAGTCATTTTAGTTTATTTTTTTTCATTTCCAAGAGTCATATTTAATTTTTTAAGGCTTATTTTGTTGCAGAATAAGTTAGATTTTTTTAATGGTACCATTTAATATTCCATATAATGTATTGTAAAACTTTAATTCAACATTTTTCTTTTTTAAAATTATTCTTATGTTGGCATAGTTTTCTGTGCAGGGTGTTGTTTCCGATTAGATAAGGTGTAGTTTTTATTGCTACTCTTTTTAGATAATTCACTACATTGCACAAAGCACTACCGCCTGTGTAAATGTAACAGATATATCTTTATTAAAGTCCAAGCATAAAAACAGATGAACAAAGCACCTTAAAATGTCAAACAAGGGAAAACAGCAGTGATTTGGACAGTAGTATGGGAATATAAGTATATTTAAGATCAGTGCTGTTTATATAAATAAGGCTCTCCACAATAATATTTGTATTTCTACAAGGAGCACACTTAGGGCTTGTTCACACGAGTTTAACGTATTTTTGATCGTTTATTTACGTTTTAACAATTTGTCAGTATGATTACTTTGGTGTTCAATTTGCAAAGTGCATCACTGTTCTCACGGGAGGATCAGTAAATGCGCTTTTGAGGGCTCTCTGGCTCTGCGCTTTTGCTTGCTTTAAGAATTGTCATGTCAATATTATTGCAGTTTATACAAGTGAAAGCCAATAGGAGATAATGGAGTCCGCTTTTGGCACCTGTCCAAAGCGCTCCACACTCGGGTTACGTTTTCAGTTTGCGCTTTGCGTCCTGAAAGCGGATGCGAAAAGCGGTTTGGCGGCCGGACGGGGCAATCGGGGGTTTGAGCGGCGGCGGCTGGACGGACGGGGCATCCGCGGTGCGCGGCGGCGGCTGGACAGACAGGGCATCGGCGGCTGGACAGGTGATGTGCTGCAGGGGGATGGCTGGTGGCTGGCTGGCTGGGGAGGTGAGGTGCTGCAGGGGGAGGGATGGATGGATGGCTGGGGGAAGGTGAACTGCTGGCGGCTGGGGGAAGGTGAACAGCTGGGGGAAGGTGAACGGCTGGGGGGAGGTGAACAGCTGGGAGAAGGTGAACGGCTGGGGGAAGGTGAACTGCTGGGGGAAGGTGAACTGCTGGGGGAAGGTGAACTGCTGGCTGGCTGGCTGGCTGGCTGGCTGAAGGAGAGAGAGAGATCTGAAAAACGCATCCGGAAAGCGGATCCGTAAAACGCAACTCCAAAAGCATACAATACGGATCCAAATAAAGTATCAACTGTTGCGTTTTTTGGATCGCTTAACGGATGCGCTTTTCACTCCTCAAAAACGGTTCCGTAAAAAGGATCAAATACGTAGTGTGAACAAGCCCTTAGATGAATATCTAAGTACAACTATAATAGTACTGGTAAGTAATATCTACCATATAACATGTATGTTCACACCAAATACGTGATGTATCTATATTGCACTCGTATACACTAAAGTCACCACATATTGTAACGGTGCGGCGCCGATGGACGTACGCCGAAGCGCCGACCGCTGACATCCGGGTGTGGATCCTCTGTGATCACAGCAGGCGAGGTGGTAGCTGGAGGACCACGCCAGGGAGTGGGGTCTAAAGGGGCCCCTGGTCTTCGCCAGAGCTCGCCGCAAAGCGGGATGGACTTGGCTCGGGACCCCAGGTCACTACCCCTGACGTGGCTACCTGCGGTGACAGCCGGGGTGCAAACAGGAATCCAGGCGGTGGAATACAGGAACATGTACAGCAGGATACAGGAGGGTTTAAACCTAACATAGCACCACAGGATCGGCAGGAATGACGGGTAACACATCAGGTACAGACCAGGGACCGGCAGGAAACAGGAGAGCACATACAGGACAGGAACACGGCAGGAATACAGGAGACACAGACATGACGGACGGACGGGATAAGGAGCTCAGATGACAAAAGGACACCTGGAACTGCTCTACGGTGTTTAACGCAACTCCAAACAGCAGACCTGAGATGCTGGAGTCGCGTCAAGAGGGAAGCAGATGTGACTGGCAACAGGACTGCAAATTGAACTGACCCAGAGCAGAGGCAGAACCTCAATCTATAGGCAGGGGGTTCTAGAAGGTAAAGAGGAAGTAGACACAGAGACAAGTTACCTATATTTAAAAGGACAGGAAACCGACAGCGTGCGCAACTAAGAGGAACAGAGCAACACACAGGACCCCTGGAAGACAACAGAACAGGACGGGACAAGCAACGTATGAACAGGGAACGGCCAAGAAACGGCTGACGGCCCAAGGCAGCGGAAACCGCGGCACGTGCTACCGTGGACAACATATCAAAAGTAAAAGTATATATATCACACCAAATAATATTTCAACATTACATTCCTATACACTGGAATCATAGCATATCTGTAATAAGGTCTATACAGATGGATGACATCATAAATATGATAGGATAAAATGCCATGGATATGCTTTACCCCCTAAATCAAGCTATCCTAGTCACTGGGTGAAAAAATTCCCGACGTGCGTTTCGCATGGGCTTCCTCTGGCTTTGTGCAATGTAGTGAATTATTCAGATTTGGTTTTTCGCTGGTGTTTAATAAGTTAATAGTTGAAAATCTACCCTTTTTAGATACATACAGCTTTGTGGTCATTTCTTTTTGACAGACAAGACAACCAAAATGTTAATATTTTTTATATATATTAAATATACATCTGTATTGCAGTATACAGGCAGTCCCCGGGTTACGAACGGGATAGGGACTGTAGGTTTGTTCTTAAGTTGAAATTTGTATTAATGTCGGATACTGGTAGATTTTATTAAATGTAACTCTAGCACAAAAAGGGTTTTTTTTGTCTTTGGATAGTGAGCAGGGAAGGGTTACTTAACATTTGCATTCACCTAAATTTTCAGTGCTGCTGCTGGTGCATGCTGGAACTTCGGACTATTCTACAGTTTACTATCTGCTGTGGTACTGGTACTAAAAGTCTCCAGCAATGCACCCATAAGCCTCCTTTTGCAAACTAGGGGAACAGATGTAAAGTTCGCGAATGGGGTGTAATTCGGGGACTGCCTGTATATTGTTTTTAATAACATCCTTGTACACCATGTCTTTGCCTGAGATGCCGCACGCACCCAAGGCTTTTTATTTAACAAAGTATCTAAGCTATCATAGTACCTAAACATGGTTGGGATCAAAGTTATTTCTGATCCTGGCCATTGTAGGCAGATGTCAGCAGTAAAACACAGCCGATAGCCACCATGTATGCAGGGGGCTCAGCTCCAGAGCTCAATTCACACTTTCTGCCTGACATCATGACATATACAGTGGTATACAGTGGTATACAAGTATTTGTGAAAGTGCTGTAAAGATAATGTAAAATTGCCCTTTTTCTAATTTTTTGCAAATGAAAAAACTGAAAAGTGTGGTGTGCATATGTACTCAAACCCAAGAGTAAAATACTTTGTAACGGACACCAACCTTTATCTGCAATATGACAGCCAGTTAAATGTGCTTGCGGTTTGTCTCTACCAGCTAATTGAACATCTGGACGCGTGGACCTTTTTGCCCTTTTCTTACTCTTGCAGAATAGCTCTAGTTCAGTCAGATTGGTTGACAAATGTTTGTGAACACCAATTTTCAAGCCATGTAACAGATTCTCAATGGGATTTAGGTCTTTACTCTGACTGGGTCTTTTTAAAAAATGAATATACTTTGAATTAAACCATTCCATTGTAGCTTTGACTGTATTTTATGATCGTTGTCCTAATGGAAGGTGAAGATACACTTCAGTCTCAAGTCTTTTGCAGCCTTTAACAGGTTTTCCTCCAGCATTGTCCTATATTTATCTCCCTCCATTTTCCCATCAACAGCTTACAAGTCCCTGCTGAAGTATCATCAGGCATACCACCGCCTGATGCTGGCACCACCAGGCTTCACATGGGCCATGGTATGTTCAGGGTGATTTGCAGTGTTAGCTTCCTCCACACAAAGCATTTGGTATTAAGGCCAAAAATTTAAATTCCAGTCTCATCTGATCAGAGCCCTGTCTTCCATATGCTTCCTGTATCCTCTACATAGTTTTTTTGCAAACAAGATTTCCTATGGCTTGCTTTCAAAAATGGCTTTCTTTTTGCCATTCTTTTTATTTTAAGGCCAGATTTGTTAAAATACTCAATACTAATATATTTGTTTTGTGGACAGATTCTCCCACTGAGCTGTGGGATCTCTGCTCAGCGCCTCAAGAGTAGATCCTGGACCACGTAATGCTTTACTATCTTAGTGCTCTTCCTTATCCTGCGGCCGTCAGTTTAGGTAGTCAGCTTTAGTCTTGGGTTAGGTTAGCAGTCGTGCCCCTATCGTAATTTAGCAGATGATGGCTTGACAGTGCTCTGTCGATGTTTCAGTGCATGGGCTATTGTTTTTAAAACCTTACCATGCCAATCACTTTTGCTACAACACTTTACCCCTGAACTGTGTGGGTTATATTCTTCGGTTTGCTTGTGCTGTATTTGTTTCATTAATGATTCTCTTACATACCTCTGATGCTTTCACAAAAACAGAATGTAGTAAATTGCTTACAAATGTTTTCTATTAGATTTAGGTGACTTCTAAAAGGCAATTCGTCACACTGGATCTTTAATTTAGGCGATTTCAAGGTACAGGGGCCAAATACTTAGTGCCATGCCAATGTTTTCAGTTTTTTAGCTACTACTTGCTAACCTTTGTAAGTTGTTCTATCATCATAAAAATATCAATAAAATTATATGTAAGTTTGTGGTGTAAAGATTTAATGATGTGGAAACTGTTAAGGGGTATGAATTACTTTTGCTAACCCAATGTTACATACTGTCATGAATGCTCCCGCCGAAAGCATTAAAGAGTATCTTAAGGGAACATATCTTTTAATAAATGGATAAATACACCAGTCATACAATCCTCAATAGACTATTAAAAATAGTTTGTTTAGCAAAATTTTCATAAGTAACATGTGCTGGACTCTCCAAAGTCCAGATCTTTCTTATGTTTTTTTCGACAGATTATAGGGATTGCATGTTAACAGTCTAATGTTATATTCTTAAGTAAATATACTTTTATTACTGTTGCATATATAGTTATGCTTCCCATGCCGATGCCCATCGATAATTGTAAAACAATAAATAGCACGTTTTATTACCTAATAAAGAAATATGCTGCTTCTCTTCAGAGGATTTTGCATTGCATTGTCTTGCTCAATTACCATGGTGGTATCAGTTTACACCTTTATTGATTTAATGGCATGACATATATAGGATACGAGCGATTTTCAAACGCGCTAGGCGTTATTTTAAATGCACCTACCGAAAGTGGGCTTGTGGGAGATTTAAAAATGTATTTGAAAAGGGGCTGCGCCTGAATATCTGGGCTGAAAAGACGCCAGATAATCTAGAGCAGCCCCGATTAATATCTTTGTCGCCCTATGTGCCCATTTGAACTTGTACAGTTTTATTTTTTTGCTTTAGAAACTTATTAAAAATAAGCGCTATCTTTTCACTAAAAAGCTATATTTAACAAAAATTCTTTAGTTTGTATATCCATATGGGTGCTTAAAAAGTTAAATGACCCCTTTATATTACTGTAATTATTTCTGCATACTGTGTAACCTAAAACTAACAATTAATTTTTCCAATCAAGTCAAAAAAGTAAAAATAAAAGAGAACCAAATCAAAACAGGTGGCAACAAGTATGGGTACCTTAGATTTTACTTGGATGGGTATGACCCCCCTTGAGCCAAAAGCTATACTGTATTCAAATGTTTCATAGTAATAGCTGATTAGTACCTGCATATCTGTTGGTGTATTTTTTAGTCCATTAATCCACCATACAAAAAACTGCTTCAGCTCTGTTATGTTGGGTGAATATGTTGAGATTGCTGCCTTAAGGCTACTTCCACAAATTTTTATTGGAGGTGGTTAGGAAAATTTATACTGTTGAGAATCAAGTAACAGACAGATGTCCTGACCCATTATTTTTCAAATGTGCTGGTATAATTTGGAAAATTCATTGTTCCATCAATGGGGTATGGCGAGGCCATCCTGGCCAGATCCATAACAAAACCACTCCATATACATATGAGACTGACTTTACCACTGTGTTTAACAGACAGTAAAGTGGATATTTAATATGAAAGTAGTGTTTATCATCGTCCAAAAATAATTCCTGGTTTATAACCAAAAAAGCTTTATTTGTGAACTTATCGTTCAACTAACACTTTATCTATAAAGCACTATCTGCTTCTTATGCAGTAAACATTAACAAGCCACAGCAATGGCCAATATTTTTCTTTTTAAAGAGCAGATGCCATTTCCTACTTGCAATCCTGCCATATGGCACAATTCAGCCCTTGCATTAAAAAATGCTTCCGTACGCCACATTTCTTGCTTGGGATGGTGAAACAGTGGAGCCCTAGAGTGGTCGCCTACCTTGTCTAACCGTCTATCCGGCCCCGAGTGTGACTTTTTCCAAAGATCTTTAAGTCCAGGTAAAGGGAAATTTGATTGTTGAACAACATTATATTCTGGAGGCCATTGTCCTAGGGTAGGTTAGCAATTTGCTTTGGAGGTCTGGACCCTCCATTGCAAGTACCGTTGGGAATGACTGAAAAACAGTATAAATGCAGCACACTGAAGCACTTTTCATAAAGTAATATGATGATAGGACGGCGATTGTAGTCATGGGGGTCCATCAGGCGCTGTTGTTGTCAGTATGTTCTATGCAAATGATTGACAAGCGTGAGCGGCGGAAGGTTTTTATGATGTTTTTGTCCCAGTTCTGTCCATGATGGTTTCTTGTCTATTTTTAATTTGCTTCCAAGCCCCAATATTTTTATTCCAGATTTATGGTGTCTGACCATTCAGTGTCCTTCATGATTGTTGGGACTAATAGACATTCATCATTAGCTAATATGAGAAAGCCTTTAGTTGCTAGAAATAACCTATGGCTCGGTTGTGACCTACGTAGACTTTTACATCATTTTTCAGCCTGACGGAGCATCAAGCAACTCTTCTTTAAGGACGTTTAGAAATGTGATTTGTTATGCCTAAGATAAACACCTTACACAAACTTTAGTTGTAAAGATACCGGACTTTGATAGATCACTTGTTACTTAAAAAAACCATATCGCCCATTCACACATAATGGGTCAATTTCCAGCGATTGAAAACACTGCTCTAAATTTCATCTTTCCATATTATCTGCTAGTCATAAAGGTCACATTCTTTCAGCCCACTCACAGATTTGTGATATTGGATCATTTCCCTTTACTAAAATAAAAATTACGAGGTTTTGTCTATTTTTTGACTGTTCGATTTGTTTATTCATCTACTTCTAGGACTGTGTGAATTGATGTTTGTTTTAGGTTAAAAATGTATGAGAAAATTTTAAAGGGATCTACAAACTTGCAAGCACTTGCAACCAAGCTTTCTTTAACATACGTGTACTAGAATTTTCACTGTCTGTTGCACACAAACACAAACAAACCGTGCAGGGTATGTATTCTTGATAACATACTCTTTGACATGTGAGTGTTATTTTAGCATTTATCATAAGAAGACTTAATTGGAGATTGGAGGACTCTACAGATAAAATATGCTTCTCAAGGAATGCCCACTAAGCTCTGAGCTTGCAGGTCAACAAGCAGAAAGGCATTGTTGGGGAAAGCAGGTAAATAAGGATAAAAAGTATTACAGAAAACACTACCATCATATTATATCTGTTACTGACCCCAGGGCTGACCATCATAATGCAGGACACCCTTACAGCAATGAAGCATTCGGGGCACTCCCACCAGTTATTAGTTCTTCTCTTGTACATATAAGTGGGCTCCTTTTAATAAGGGCAAACTAACAGTCATACTGTCAGTAATGCCCTAATTGCCTCTGAATGGACCCTATTAAGGATATATGTATCAAAAAATGTTATGTTTTGTGACTTTTTTCTTTAGTGTGCAATGTCATCATGGAGGATGTTATTAAAAATAAAATGCTTCATTTATATATAAGCCTGTATTCTAAGCTCAATGAATTCTACAGTTATAAATGCACTATATCTGTCCTGACTCTTTAACCACCTTACCAACATTTGACACTTCACATTGGCTTCTAAATGGGTCTTATTTACAGTCAAATCCATGCCCCTACCAGTTCAGGTAAGAGCCTGGATCCAGGTATTTTAACCCCTTTGATTACGTGGTCACCGTTCACGTGCCTGATCTCCACCTTCAATTAGGTCAAGATGTTACCATACCCTTTATTATGGGAATTGGAGCTGGATTGACAGAGTTGAGTTTAGGATTTAGGGTTTGAGGATGGTGTTTCTTTTTGGGGTGGTTTCAGGGAAGGGTTGGGGGGTCAGAGATAGGGTTAGGATAGGATTACGGTTAGGAGTTACTCAGGGTTAATGGTTAGGGACTAAGGTTACAGTTAACCTATAAACACCATGCTAATTTGAGGGATTTGGTGTTTTAAAGTTCTTTCCTAGAGGCCAGAAAACATACCCAGAATTTATCTCCCCCATTGTTTGTTAATGGATTTAGGTTCGGGGGGTACTATGTTCCACAATATTATCAAACTGTTGCTGAACTAAACAAGACCAAATTACTAGCAACACTTATATCCTACATTGTATCACAATTGGCTGTAGAAACACACCATAACTAGGGCCACATTTCCTGGCAGCGGGAACCTATCCATCCAATGCGATACCTGCCCACATAACAAAAGAAATCATACGAACGTTAACAAAACTGGACACATGCCACTGTTGCTACTTGCTGTTATCAAAAAGGTCTGATGAAAGTGAGAGACACAGTTATTGCTATAATAAGATAATTACAAAGTACTTTTGATTATTTGCAAGTGATTATACATATAAACCCTTTAAAAATTTTTTAATTTTCCTTAAATAAAAAGTGAAACAAGCATTTCTCAATCGTCTCATGAGCAGTTTTTTAGGCCTTTAAGTAGGTTAATAGCTTGGGCCTGATGTAATCTGCAGTATTTAATGATGAAAAGCACTCTAGATCATTATACAATGTAATGATTTGTATAGCTAAAGTTAGATACATGTAGAAAGAATCCATATAACTATTAATGCCTTTCTGAGTGTGTTCGGAAACCACTTATTTTCTACAGAATTGTGGTATCTTTGGCTATACGGGAGAAAGTGAACAACTTAAAAAAGTTGTGTTTACTTTATGGGCTATTGAGTGACACTTCCCAGAATTATAGACTTTGTTTAGACTATTCCTTTTAACCACAAATCTTTCTCATGTTTTTTCATCAGATAAATGCATATGAAATAAATTTCTGAACAGAACATGAGCCAAACCATAGGAACATAGATCTGCAGTTAAATCAGTGTGCTAGAAAGAGAATTCCTTAACTCCTACAAGAAATGAGTAATACTTATGTCAACCTTGTATTAATTTACTTATCGAGCACCAAATTCGGCACCTAGAAAAGGATTACTCATAATGTTTCCATGAGGGATTCTAAAAAAATATGTCAGTCAGTTCATTTGGATAATATTTCACTTGAATTTATTTTCTTCTGTGTTGATAGTTCGGCTCCATAGCATTAAAGGGGTTGTCCGTCAGAAAAAAAAAATGAATCAGAAATTAGGCCAAGCTGGCTAAAAAAAAAAAAAGTTTACTTACCAATCAGTCCCGAAATGCTGGGGATCTGTTCCTATTAACTTCCACGATCACGTACCGACACACAGGAGAGGCTCAAACTCTATATACTTAGCAGCAGTGACATGGGACAGGTAGGTAAGTATCTGTAATGTTCAGGAGGTGGATCCACTGGACCACCGCAGGCGATGGCATAAGCCCACACCAGGGAGTGGAATCTAAGTGGGTCCCGGTATTCACCAGAGCCCGCCGCAAAGCGGGATGGTCTTGCTGCGGCGGGAGTCCACCAGGTCACTACCACTGGCGGGGCTTGCCTGCGGTGGCGGCCAAGGGTAACGAGGTACAGGATCGGCAGGCAGGCTCGTAGTCGTGGACGGGCAGGAGGTCAGGACAGGCGGCAAGGTTCGTAGACGGTAGACAAGCAGGAGGTCAGGGCAGGCGGCAAGGTTCGTAGACGGTAGACGTAAGCAGACGGTCGGTACACGGTATGGCAAGACAGGAACACTTTAGGAAGCTTTCACCAACGGGATATACACAAAGGATCCGGCGAAGGCCGGCAGGAAGGGGCCGGACTAAATAGGACCAGTGCCCGGCAATGACCAATTACCGGCGCACTTCCCCTTTAAATTCAAACTGCCGGCACCGCGCGCGCTCCTAAGGGCGGAGCCACTCGCCCGGAGACGGGGGCAGACAGAGCAGGAGCGCGCCGGGTAGTGACGCTGGAGGGGGCCGCGACATGAGCGGACCCCGAACCCCATGTGCGGTTTCGGGCTCCGCGGGGACAGGGCACGGACCGCCCCGCGACCCCCCGGGGGAGTGGT
>JAODAL010085495.1:0-10569 GCA_025379985.1 Phyllomedusa bahiana
CCGATCAGAAACAGTGGAGCGGTATGAGCCCCAGGGTCGCCCCGACTTATAAGTGCGGTACGTCACAAAATCCCGGGTCCCCTGATTGGCTTCTCTCTGCACATGTCATGCAGGCTATGCCCTTTCTTCCTTCCAGAGTTGCTTTCCCCCCATGTAGCGCCATGTGTTCGCAGCCATTTTATCAAGCAAAAGCACACTTCGTTCACCCGAAGGACCCCAAACTTCGACTTGTTCAGAACCGAAGTTTTCCTGAAATTCTAATCGAATTCCACTTCGTTAGAATCGATTCGCCCATCTCTAGTTGAGAAGCACCGTCTAAGACTCTTCCAGAATGAGGACGGAATGTTAATAGGGATCGTTTGAAATAGATATAGAAATTTCGGGAGTACAGACATCTTCAACGCATTAATCCTACCAAACCAGGAAAGGCCCTTTTTATCCCAGGCCTCCAGATACTTGGTTGTCTGATTAAGCAGGGGGATGAAATTATCAGAGAATAATTTAGAAAGATCAGCAGAGATACGCACCCCAATGTAAGAGATTCCCCCTCTCGGCCACGTAAAAGGAAAGTTCGATTCCAGGAGCTGTTGTTCCGCCAAAGAGAGACCAACATTGAGCGCTTTGATTTTGATGAATTGATCTTGAAGTTGGACCAATTACCAAATTGCGATATCACCGCCATCAAGGCCGGGAGCGAAATATGCGGGTTTGTAATATAGACCAGCAGGTCATCAGCAAACGCTGAGCATTTGTATTCTTGCCCTCCAATGTTGATCCCTTTAATGTCAGAACTAGCTCTGATGGAAGCCAACAGGTTCTCCATAATCAGTATGTACAAGAGCGGGGACAAAGGACAACCCTGCCTCGTTCCATTGAAAATGGAGAACGGTTCGGAGAGGGATCCGTTGACCTTAACACGAGCCGAGGGAGATATATACAAGGCTGACATTTTCGCAAGAAAGTTAGGGCCCAGACCAATGTGAGCCAGGGTTTGACGGAGAGAAGACCACGATATTCTGTCGAAGGCCTTCTCCGCGTCAAGGGACAGAACCATCAGTGAAACATGTGAGACCGAGCATGAGTGATAATGTCCATTGTTTTGATCGTGTTGTCTCGTGCCTCTCTACCCGGCACAAAGCCTACCTGGTCGGGGTGCACGAGAGAACCAAGTAAGGGGTTTGTAACGGCTGGGTAGTGGATCCGCTGGTCCACCGCAAGCAATGGTAGTTAAGCCATGGCAGGGAATGGAATCTAAGTAGCCCCCGGTATTCACCAGAGCCCGCCGCAAAGCGGGATGGACTTGCTGCGGTGTGAGGCTACCAGGTCGTCCCCCCTGGCGTGACTTGCCTGCGGTGGCAGCCGAGGTGCAGCGTAGTACAGAGTCGTAGTCCGAAAATCGTAGTCGTAGGCAGGCAGGGGGGTCAGGGCGGGCGGCAAAGGTTCGTGGTCGTGGACAGGCAGGAAGGTCAGGGCTGGCGGCAGAGGTTCGGAGTCGAGAAACGTAGCAAGAGGTCTGGTACACGGTAAGGCGAGAATATACTTAGGGACCGCTTTAGCTAAGGCACGAGGCAACATAAAAATCCAGCACAGAGTGACAGTGAGCGTAACCTTAAATAGAGGAGGCGTCTGGCAATTAGCCAATTAAAGGGACGCTGGCCCTTTAAATCTTCGGGAACGAGCGCGCGCGCGCCTTAGAGGATGGGCACGCGCGCCTCGGCCGGCAGAGGGGCGGACGGGACAGGAATGAGGTCAGGTGAGTCCCTGTGCGCTGCGGGACAGCTTCGCGCCCCGGGCCCGGCACACACCCGGAGGGGCAGACACGGGTGCGCCCGGGGCCCCGAGGAGCGGGGCCCCGGACAGGTTAAGCCGGTTAGATTAATTTGTGTCAATTTAATGTCAACGTTCAGAAGGATTGGGGCGATAACTAGTAAAAGTTTGGGGATCCTTTCCTGCTTGGGGAAAAACTGCTACATTGCTGGGTTCGCCTGAGGCGGAAAAAGAATCTCCGGGGAGATGGCATTAAATGTCCGCAAAAGCAGAGGAGCTAATGGTCTGGAAAAATCTTTAAAAAATTTGTCGTAAACCCCTTCAGGGCGGGGCCAGGGCCAGGGCCGGGGGCCGGGGCTCCCCCCCCCCCCTCCCCTGGAAGACCTTAATCACCTTTCATCCCGCAGCGAAAAAGGCTCCTCCAGCTGCTGGAAGACTGATGATGGGATCCTGGCAAGGAGGGACTGATGGGGGAAAGTAGTTCCGTGGGGAATGCAGCGGGGGGAGGGAGGTTGAAAATTTTGGATAAAGGGCCTAAAAGGTCTTGGCAATGTCATGGTGCAGTGCAAAACCCCACACGGGGTCTTAATGAGGAATGTGGAATGGCGTTAGCAAGCGCGGAGGGCCCGGGCCGCTACGGCCGCATTTTTTCCGTATTCATAAAATTTGCCCCGACAAGCTGCAGCTACTGCCCCCCGGCCTCAAAAGCTTTTGACCGCCAACCGCCGTCCGCAATTCCCGAAGTCCCCAAAAGCGGAAAGAGCACGTTTAAATTCTTCAGTTCTAGCTGTGAACCTTGACGTGCCCTGTCAGGCTCAGCCCCCATCTTCAGCCGGGCCCCCATGCTTGCCCCAGGACCCCCTGCCCACACATTTAAGAGCCCCCACGGGATCCCCGGAGAAGAGGATCTCCATATGGTTCCTAAATTCAATAGTCCTGGTGACCCCGCCGCAAAAAGAGAATCTGACACAGAGACTCGTTTATTTTCCAAATTCCACACAGGTCTTTTGTACAGCCGGAATTTTGAGGAGCAAAAGACTGGCGCGGGGTCCCCATAGTATGTTCCCAAGGAATTTTTTGTTACCATCTGCAGAGCAAGTGCTGGCCCAGAATTAGTCTGGGCGACTGTAGACCCTGGTGAGGGAAAAAAAGAAAATCCTGTCGGAAGGAGTTTTACCCTCCAGCATCGCAAGCTGCATTTTGGAGAAATCCCCTTTTCACTTTTTTAATGATGGAGTTTTTACAAACTGTTTTTTCCCGCCAAATTTATCCAGTGTGGGATCCAAACAACTTTAAAAATCTCCCAAAGGATCACCGTCCCCCAAACCCAACGGATAGCATTCCACAAGATGATCAAAAAAGGCAGCCGAGAACATTGGCGCTAGGCAAAATTAAGTAAAACACCGTCCCTTTCTATAGAAAGGACGAGAATAAGGTACCGAGCTTCAGGGTCAATTGCAGGAAAAGCCTTTTGGCAACAGAACGTGGATCGCTAGGGCTACCCCCCTGGATTGGACGACTAAAAATTTGCGAAATGCCATGCAATGTAGTGTCTATTTTGACATGGGGGGCCTTTCCTACTTTAAAAGTGTTTCGGGAAACAAATTATATCTGTCCCCGTCGAGGAAATGATGCAGTACCTGCGCTCCTTTCGGGGGTGTTCAAGCCTTTAGCGTTGAAGGATCAACGTTGGGGGTTGCCAGACCCCCAAGGACCAGGGGGCCCACCTCAACAAGGAGTAAAAGCCCACAACACGGACCTAGGCTAAAATAGAGCTAAAAAAAAAGAAAAAAAAAGAAAAAAAAAAAGGGGGGGGAGGGGTAAGGGAAGGAGGGGGAAAGTAAAACACACAAGGGAGGGGGACAAAAACAGGGGCAAGACACCAACAAAAAAAAAATAAAACAAAAACAAAAACTGAAAACAACAACCCGGGCCTGCGGTTTTTCTCAAAACAAGAACCACTACAAGGAACAGGAAACCTGCGACCCCGGCGAACCATGCAGGAGTTCCACCTACGGGGGGAAAATGGGGAAACCAAAAGGGATGGGAAAAACCTTGGAATATGTACGACTAATCCCAAATAAAAAAAATCAAATTAAAGGGGGGAAAAAGGGATAAAAAAAAAAAAGAAGCAAAAGAACATGACAAAAAAAAACTGTATCTTATGTAACCAGCAATTTCTGGGGCAACAAACAAGGCTAGTATGGGAATGTCCAAAAGTTTGCGACTAACAGCGTGGCTAGAAACTTAGAGAAAGTCCTCCTCACAACCCTCTCAGGTTCCCCTAGAGGAAGACGGGGAGGGTCCGGAAATTTGGCGAGACGGGAAAGACCCGGGTCCTAGGACGGGCACTCGCCCCCTTGCCCCCGGTTTACCCCCCGTCAGAGACAAAAGGGGAGCCGGAACCGCTTCCCTTTGGGGGATGTTTTAGGAGAGGAGGACAAAAATGCCCGTCCGGGAGGGAGAGAACCGTAAGCTTGAGAGCTTTTAAAAACATCAGGAACTCTTTAGGGAGCGGGTCGAAAAGGGGCTGCTTGCCCTGCGGGGTATAAGAGCAAAGGGGTACCCCCAATAAAAGGGGGTGTTTCTGTCCCCAAGTATATCCAGATTAGCTTCATGAGGCCTTGACCAAGGGAAGCCCCGGATAAACCGCAGGGTTTTTTGGGAGTATTACGGTAGGTCACTTTTTCTCCTCCTGGGTTCATAAAGGATATCCCCCTTCATGAGGAAATAAAAAATCCCCAAAAACGTCTCAGGTTAGGGTCCCTGGGGTTTGGCGGGCGGAGGGGTCTGTGGGGGCCCTTCAATCTGAGTGGGCTGCAGCCGGAGCCAAGCAGATCATAAAATTTCAGAGAGCACTTTTTAAAAGGTCAGAGTTCGGAATGGATTCAGGAGGCCCCTAACCCGCAGTTATTCCGCTTCCCATTTCCACATGTCCAGGTGTTGCTGAAGGGGTAGAGTTGAGGAAAGCGGGCCCTTCCCCTTCAATGAGGCTAAGAAGCAGAGGGCTGTATCTGGATTGGTCAAGTTTTCCTCACTTTGGGAAATTCAGAGATGTTAACTCCGCCTGAAAGGGCAAAATTCCCCGTTTTAATCCCGCAACCACTCTTGCAAGTCCGAAGATATTCTCGGGGGGAGAGATTGAAATTAAAAAGTCCGCAAAATCTGCAAAACTGGTGGTCGTTTTTCTTTGAGTTGCCGCAGTGCCAGGCAGCGAACGGGGCACAGGGATAAAGGGAGGTGTGGTGAAAGGCAAAAAACTGCGGGTGTTTTCTAGACTAGCCGCCAATTGTGGACATGGTGGGCGGGGAGCATAGGGGAGAAGATACCAAAGGCGTGAGCTCAGTTGTGTGGAAAAATCTGCATAACAACATTGGTAAGTCCAGATAAGGGCGGGCCCTGATTATGAGTTGGAGCTGCCCCAAGAGGGTCCATGCCAAGGAGAGTGAGCCATTGGGGCCCTCAGTGTTAAAGGGGGCCCGGAGTCATGGCTAAGGGTTCTGGGGCCCCGGGGGAGTGTGGCCTACTGCAGTGTGGGCCCAAAAGAAACTGTATTAGGCGCAACCCCCGGGTTCTGGGGTGGTTTGGCGCTACGCTGGGGTGTAAATCCCCAGATAGCCTGGTGGGTCAGAGGGGTTTCCCCTAAGGAGCCTTTTGTCGCTCAGGTGATGGGAAAATTTCCCCCTGAACAGTGGGGCGGGCCGCCTCATAACGGGCAATCACCCCCGGCCCCCCCCCATCTTATTTAAGCTGAGCACCAACCCCCTTTGCCCCTGCACTTATAGTTCCAGGGCAGGGACTCGCCCCTCAGGGGCGGGGGCCTCGAAAGCTGCAGGGAAAGCAGGATGGGTGCGGGCAGGGTCGGAGCTCCCCCCTCCGGGCTGAGGAGTCGGCACTTCTCGGCAGGGGAGAGCTTCCAGGGATTCCCCAAATGCAGGCGATCCGGACCGCGACCGCCTACGAGAGGCTCCGGGACTCGCCGACGGAGATCGCAGGGTAGCAGCAGGCACCTCGGCTGGCGCTGAGACAGGTGCGCTCCGGGTCTTCATGCTGCGGTGGCCATCTTGTGGGATCCCTGTGTCTCCCGCCGGCAGAGAGGAAAGTGGCCTCGGCGGAGAGAAGAACCGGTCCACCTTCTCCTGGGTGATACCAGGATGCTGGGCCGACTTAGACCGCTGCTTCTTGTTGGATTTCCCCATCTTCAGGTCGGTGTAGACACCGGAATGGTAGGAGAGGCACGAGGAGCTCCCAGGAACATGTCCTCACACCACCATGGTTAGGCCACGCCCCCGTTTGTGCTGTATTAAAGGGCTTTTCCAAGATTATATATTAAACCCCAACTCAAAAATGTTGGAACGCTATGTAAAATGTAAACAAAACAAGAATTCAATGATTTGGAAATCTTTTATAACCATGTTTTATTCCCATCAGAACATAGAACACATACCATTAATTAAAAGTTAAACATGTTTCCATTTTGCAGCAACACATCTCAAAAAAGTTGTGAAAAGTTTAACGGCTGGAAAAGTAAGTGGAACTAAAAAATAGCTGGAGACTCTATGTTCAAGTCATGTGGCTGTGTACAGAAAAAGAATATGAGAGAGTAAAAGTCTCTCAGAAGCAAAGATGGTCAGTGCATCACCAATCAGTGAAAAACTAAAAGTTGTGGAACAATTTCAGAAAAGTGTTCATCAATGTAAAATTGCAAAAACTTTGAATATGCCACCATCTGCAATATATAATATCATAAAATATTTTAAGAATCTTAAGATATCCATTTCCATGGCAGTCAATATTGGGTGCTCATGATCTGTGGGTCCTAAAACGACACTGCATTAAAAACAGGCTTAATTCTGTCATGCAAATCATTTCATGGCTTAAGAATACTTTTAAAAATCATCGTCTGTGAACACAGCTCACTGTGCAATACCACAAATGCAAGTAATCCACAAATGCAGTAAAGCTCTATCATGCAAAGAAGAAAACATATATCAATACACTCCAGAAACACCACCATCTTCTCTGGACCAAAGCCTGAGGCAAAATGAAAAAACTGTTCTGTGGTCAAATAAATCAAAATTTTAAATTCTTTATGGAAACTAAAAATGCTGTACCCTGCGGAATCAAAAGGAGAGGGACCATTCAGCTTGTTAATAGAGCACAGTTGAAAATCCTGCACCTCTAATAGTATTAGATTGCATTAGTGCTATGGCATCGGCAACTTGAACATCTTGAAAGGTACTATCTATGCTGAGCAGTATATAGATGTTTTAGAACAACATATCCTCCTACCCAGACAACATCTGTTTCAGGGAAGGCCTTACACATATGCAGCAGCATGGTTTAACCAAAGTAGAGCCTGAATGCTGAACTGACCTGCATGTAGTCCAGACATTTCACCAACAGAAAACATTTGGAACATTATGAAACGAAAACATCAGCAATAAAGACCCAGAACTGTTGAGCAGCTAAAATCTTTACATCAGACAAGAATGGGACAACATTCCTCTTCCAAAACTCCAACATTTAGTCTTCCCACTTCCCAGATGTTTACAGGCTAGTGCAACAAGAAGAAGGGATGCTACACAATGGTAGACATGGCCCTGTCCTAACTTTTTGGATATGTGTTGCTACCATCAGTTATTTTTTTCAAAAACAATGGAAAAATGTCTATCTTTCAAATTTTAATGTGTTATATGACTTTTTTGCAAATAAGATATGGCTTTAAAATAATTCCATATTGTTGCATTCTTGTTTTCTTTACATTCTACACTGTGTTCCAGTTTTTTGGGAATTGGTATTGTATTGAAATAGATAGAAGAAAGGTGACTAAACAATTAAGAACTAATTGTACCACAAACTTATGACCACCCCAAACAAATACTAGCCACAGTAGTCTTGTATCACACACCACTGAGGCCACTAAATGGCTGAAGTAGTGGAGTTGGATGGAGATGGATTTATCAGTTAAATAATGGGCCTTTTTTATTTTATCCTATTTCATAATACCCCTCAAACTTAATTTTCTTGGTAGTTTAAAGCATTGCTTTAGGCTGCTACAGCATTGTGATAAGGAATACTGGCATACTTACCTGATTTTTTTTTCCCTGCCTATAGGTTTATGTAAGAAGCACAGATATGGATCGTACATTAATGAGTGCCCAGGCAAATCTTGCTGGCTTATATCCACCTGTTGGCAGACAAATCTGGAATAAAAATATTGCATGGCGACCAATTCCAGTTCACACACTGCCAATTTCCGACGATAATGTGAGTTTTGGAATTCCTTTGAAATAGAGATTTTGTGATACATAATTATATACTAGAAAATGTTAAATATTCTGAAAATATCTGGCATTAGAAGACCTAATGGGTTCCGGATTAGGATATTTTTTAAAGTTATGGAGCAATCACAAAAGTCAGATATAAGAGAAGTCACATATAAGAACCTTCAGGAAGACAGACCAAAATCAAAAATTTATGCAAAATATTGTTATTCATCAGATGATTTTCAGGACTGTCCTCTCTGCTCTGCGTTTGGTTTCTGGTTGTCATGATCAGACTCACCAGACACAGGAGGTAGATTCACAGGGTCACGGTCGGGAGTTGGCGTAACCTACGCCGGTGAGTCTAAGGAGACCCCCAGTTTTCACTAGAGCCTGCCGCAACACTGGTTGGACTTTGCTGCAGAGGACTCCTAGGTCGCTTCCCCTGACATAGGTCCTCGAACTGACAGCTGAAGTGGAGACTTGCGTCGTACCATGGAGGGAGGCAGAGGAGTAAGAGCTGGCAGCGAGGTTAGGTTCAGGCGTAAAGTCAGGGCAGGTGTAAAGTCAGGGCTGGCGGCAGACAAGGCAAGGTCAGAAACAAATAATCAGACAACAATAATAATCTTTATTTATATAGCTCCAATATATTCCGCAGCACTTTACAATCTAAAGGGTATAAGTACAGACAAAACCAAACATTACATAGTAAAAAGCTACTTACAAATCAGACACGAGGGGCGACATGTATGAAACTTGGCACCTCAACACCATTTCTCAGAGCTTTTTTTTCAGTGTACAATGAGCCTGAATATAGTACAGAACAAAAGTTTGGACACACCTTCTCATTCCAAGAGTTTTCTGTATTTTCATGACTATAAGAATTGTAGATTCACACTGAAGCATCAAACTATGAATTAACACATGTGGAATTAAATACTTAACAACTATTTTTATTTTCTAGGTTCTTCAAAGTAGCCACCTTTTGCTTGATTACTTTCTTGCACACTCTTGGCATTCTCTTTATGACTTCAAGAGGTAGTCACCTTAAATGGTCTTCCAACAGTCTTGAAGGAGTTCCCAGAGATGCTTAGCACTTGTTGGCCTTTTTGCCTTCACTCTGCGGTCCAGCTTACCCCAAAACATCTCGACTGGGTACAGGTCTGGTGACTGTGTAGGCCAGGTCATCTGGCATAGCAAACCCCATCACTCTCCTTCTTGGCAAATAGCCCCTTACACAGTCTGGAGGTGTTTTGGGTTATTGTCCTGTTGAAAAATAAATGAAGGTCCAACTAAATGCAAAACCGGAGAATAGCCATGCCGCTGGTTCAGTATTCCTTCAATTTTGAATAAATCCCCAACATGTCACCAGCAAAACACCCCCACACCATCACACCTCCTCCTCATGCATCAACCCGGGGGGAACCAGGCATGTAGAGTCCATACGTTCACCTTTTCTGAGTTGCAACAAAAAACACGGTGGTTGGAACCAAAGATCTCAAATTTGGACTCATCAGACCAAAGCACAAGAATTTCCAATGGTCTAATGTCCCATTTCCTTGTGTTCTTTAGCCCAAACAAATCTCTTCCGCTTGTTGCCTGTCCTAACAGTGGTTTCCTAACAGCTATTTTACCATTGAAGGCCGCTGCACACAGTCCCCCTCTTAACAGTTTTTTGTAGAGATGTGTCTGCTGCTAGAACTCTGCGTGGCATTGACCTGGTCTCTAATCAGAACTCTGTTAAACCCGCGATTCTGAGGCTGGTTTACTCGGATGAACTTATCCTCCGCAGCAGAGGCGACCTTGGCTTCCTTCCTGGGGCGGTCCCATGTTAGCCAGTTTCTTTGTAGCCCCTTTATGGTTTTTGCCATGCACCCTTGGGGGCACTTTCAAAGTTTTCCCAAATTTTTTAACTGATCTTCATTCTTAAAGAATGATGGCCACTTTGTTTTTTTTTTACTTTGCTGCTTTTTTCTTGCCATAATACAAATTCAAAATCCATTTATAGACATCAGCTTGGTTTCCCCCTGACTCTGAAAAAACACAAAGATGGCCCAACCCAAAAAAAAAGGGAAGAAACCCACTTATTAAACCTGACGGGCACACCTGGAAGTGAAAACCATTCGGGGACACCTCTTGTCATCAAGAGAATGCCAAGAGTTGCCAAGCATAATCAAACAAAAGGGGCTACTTTGAAGAACCTAAAAAAGACATATTTTCATTTTTTCACAATTTTGTTTAAATAAAATTCCACCTGTTTAATTTATATTTTGATGCCTTCAGGTGAATCTACAAATTTTTTTAGTCAGAAAAACAGAAAACTCTTGGAATGAAAGGGGTTTCCCCAACTTTTGGTCTGTACTGTATATGAAAGTGGTGAATGTGCACTCATAAATTGCGCCATAGGTTGGGCGACGTCTGATGTGCCACAGTACTTTGGCGCATTAGTAATGCGCCAAACGTGTATAAATGAATGCCAGAATTCGGGATGGCTGCAAAACAATTTTTAGTTTTTTTTCTAATTAAAATTATTTTT
>JAODAL010085496.1:0-10569 GCA_025379985.1 Phyllomedusa bahiana
TGGGAGCGCCAAGGGCATTGTGCCAAAGCAAAGGGGCAGATGTACAAATACTGTCTAACACTTAGTTGAAATTTAGACTAGATGGTCTAAAAAATGCACAAATTTATCACAAAAGTTGTGCTGAATGATAAATTTGCCATTTAGATACCTTAATCTTATCGTTTATGAGTTGTTTGTTAGAACTAAACCATTTACCAAGAGAACCACGGATACAATATACTATATCTGTGATCTAGTGAATTATAAAGACAAAAGTGTGATAAACTTATATCAATGCAAATGCTCTATGCTGGGAAGACAAATGACAATATGCTAAGAAGACAAAAAGGGAGCTGAGGAGGCGCATCCTGGAACATGTGGGGGACATATTAAATAAACGTGACATCTCAATATCACCTAACTATCAGGCCGACACTTCATGTATTTCCTTTAGCATCATTGAAACAGCACGCTCGTCTATACATAGAGGCCATTTAAAAGGAGTCACAATGGATCTACTGTCTCAATACCATGGACCCTATGGGTCTGAATGACAAACTCACTTTTTCTTGCTTTATAGCAGCGGTTCTCAACCTGTGGGTCACGACCCCGGCGGGGGTCGAACGACCAAAACACAGGGGCCGGCCGGAGAGCTGAGAGGGGCGCCGCACTGGCTTAATAGCTGCAGGGAGGAGCGCTGTGGCCGCCGCTGCACCCCTCCCTGCAGCTGCTGAAAGTGCGGCCCACGGTTTCAATTACTGAGGGGAGGGGGAGCAGTGGGCGCCGTTACTCGCAGCATTGGTGGCTCAGTGAGCCGCTCCTGTGAGCGGCACTGCGGCGAAGACGGACTTACGACCCGCCGGTTCTTCTGGGCGGTGCGTGCAGGACGCTGAAAGCGTGCTGCATCACGCGCCCACAATATGTACCAAGCATCAGGAACAGCCCTGACGTACTCAGTGTAGGGAGAACGCTGATACTGCATGGCAGGGCTGTTCCTGGCTGCAAGGTAATTTAGTGTTAAACAAAACACCACCACACACACACACAACACATCCATTGCATCTTTTAATGTTTTGTATGTGGTAAAGTAATATGTTATTAACCTGTTACTTGTACCACATACAGCCATCACATGATATAACACATTTTCAATTTACCCCCCCTATAGGGGGGGGCTGTGTGTGGGACATGAGGGGTCATATATGTAACCCTCATGTGCCAATCACAGCCTCCCCGGACAAGGTTACATCTATGTAACGGCTCTGACTGGTACCTTTTATATGTATGTGACATGTAGAGGTACCGCTCAGAGGCGTCACATATATGTAACCCCCCATGTACCACTCACAGGCCCCCCTGTATAAGGTTACATCTATTTACCGGCTCTGACTGGTACCTTTATATGTATGTGACATGTAGAGGTACCGCTCAGAGGCGTCACACATATGTAACCCCTCATGTAGCAAAATGACAGTTTTGAAGTAGCAATCAAAATTATTTTTTGGTTTGGGGTCACCGCAACATGAGGAACTATATTGCGGGGTCACGGCATTAGAAAGGTTGAGAATCACTGATTTATAGAATAGGACTTTAATTGACCACCTGTATCTTTTTCTACCCTACACAATAAACCTGCATTATAAGGTCAATGGTTAAGTGTGTACTTTTTCTTAATCTATAATGTTTCTATAACATCCATATATTTAGTATGAATACTTACCTTGTTAGCATGCACGACCATCCATTATACCTTATAATTTATAATACCTTAGTTTGTTATGCAGATTGTAATCTGTAGAACATCTGCACCTTAAAATACAGTATGTCACAAAAGTGAGTACACCCCTCACATTTATGTAAATATTGTATTATATCTTTTCATGGGACAACACTGAAGATATGACACTTTGATAGAATGTAAAGTAGTCAGTGTACAGCTTGTATAACAGTGTCAATTTGGTGTGCTCTCAGAATAACTAAACACATAGCCATCAATGTCTAAACCGCTGGCAACAAAAGTGAATACATCCCTAAGTGGAATTTGCTATGTTGGGCTTAGATGTCTACATCTACATGACACAATATAGCAAATTCTAAGAGCAAAGGAGCTAAAACTTAACTTTTAATGTAATGGATCCCTTAAAACACACAAAAAATGTAAATAAATACAATTAAGTAACATACATGTGTCAATTCACAGTATACAATCTCTATTAGGGATAGATGTTTCTATTAGAGTCATGTAGGGTCCGCGCCATACAGAAGTTAGGAAACTGAAGTAAATTGTTCAAATAAAACACTCACGTGTCCCACGGTGATGATCAATCCTTTCAATCCAGCCACTAGATAGGTAGCAGGAATAAAAAAAATCCCAATACTCTAGGATAGTAGATGGTAATAGAGAAGTCTGATATATCTTACCTAACTGGCGGGGTTGCCGCCCCAAAATGGTGACCCCAACCTACAGAGGCTGACCCTGATAGAAATAGTAGATAATCCCAATAGTTCCCTGTCCCTCAATGTCCTAATGTATTTCCCTGTTACTATCAGGCCTTTTGTCTCAGTGATATGGTTTACAGTTTGCCCCATAAAAATCAAAAACTCATAAAGCTCCATCAATAGAAAAATGTAAAATCTACAGCTCTTAGATATGATCAGCCAAGGAAAATAGAAATATTCCATGGCACTCACCATCATTATAATCCAATTTATTAGCAACTAGGACAATGATATATCCTAAACAAGCCAAGCTCTTAAAACATGGTGACACAAATCATGATCTTTTTTAAAAGGTGAATTCTTCATGGCAAGTTAATAAAACTGAAAAAAAACTATAAATTTGGTTTTCCCATAATTGTACTGTCCTGCAAAATAAAATGATCGTGCCATTTAATGAAAAAGGTAAACACCAATTTATAAAAAAAAGTTACTTTACAACTTCCATGGTGCAATAAAATCTGGAAAACATTGATGGAGGTGTTAATGCTTAGTACACTCCTTATTGAATTCCTTAAGCAGTGTGGTTTCCAAAACAAAGTCATTTCTGAGGAGTTTCCACTGTACTGGTACATCAGGGTTTCTGCAAATCAAACATATTTCCTTAAAACCATTCCAACTAAATCTACACTCCAAAAGCTGTATGGCGCTCCTTCCCTTCTATGCCCAGACAACAGTTCACGACCACATATGGGCTAGTGTTGTATTCTGTAGGAATTGCTTTTGTGATATTGTTCCTTTGCATTCCTTTTGGAAATGAAGAAAATTGGAGATAAAACTACATTGGAAAAAATTCAGTTTTTAATTTTCATGGGTCAATGATTTAAATATCAAACACCTGTGGGGCCCTTGTGTTCACTAGAACCCTAGATACATTGCTTGACTGCTGAAGTCTCCAAAGCGGGTCATTTTTTTTAAAGGTTTCTACTGTGATGGTACCACAGCAATCATCCCTCAGATTTCCTATGTTCCTGAATGTATGCAGTGATACAGGGTTAGAATACTCTGTATTGCTGCAAACATTTAAGAAACTAATGGGTGGTAAGGAGCTGGCCACACGGAGAATGGAAGATCCTGCTTTCATAGCAAGCCCACTTCATACATGGCGGGTGCTAGCTTTTAGTTACAGCCGGCACCTGCCTTCAGTGGCCAGAACCAGAGATAACACCAATCTCGGCTGTTTAAATACTTTGATCCAGTGGTCAATGCGACTGCAGCATCTAACTATCCAGAAGGGGAGTGCCCCTTCCATCTCCTGACTGGTTCCCTCGTAACACAAATGCAGGGTGCTGACCGGCAGTCATGGCAGCTAATGAAGATTAATGAAGGCTCCAATACCTGCCATCTTGCTGACTCTACTGCACCCTGCCATAAGTATTGCAGAACAATGTGCAAGTGATCTGCCTGCTAGTGGTCAAGTATTCAAGGGGGACTAAAATTATAAGTAATTTTTTTTTTTCAAAAAAAGTTCAGAAATATGAAAAAAAATTACAAGTTCAAAAACACCCTTTTACTATTTTAAAAATAAAAAAAAATAAGAAATTAATCATAATTGGTGTCAACTCATCTATTAATTTATAACGTTTTTTTAAATTTATCTTTTTTTTGGTTTGCTTTGCCTACCAAAAAAAGAAAAAAAAAAAAAAAAGTGATAAACGTCCAGGATTGGAAAAAAGGGCCCAAAAAAAATACACTTCGTGGGGGAAAAAAGCAGGTCTTCACACAAGTTCATAAACAAAAATAAAAAAGATGTATAAGCCTGTCCTTAAAAAATTGGCAAATCTGCACCAAGACACAACACTTTTGAATGTTCCAAATTTGCAGGAGTCGTAAAAATTGAAAAGCTTAGGCGAAACTGTGTCAAAGTCATACCAGTTTTAAAGTGGCTTGACTGAGGCAAATTTTGGTGCATACATTCTATGCGCTAATCTTAATAAAGTTTTGTGCTGTCCAGCTTGGTTCCGGTTTTTTTTCCATTCATATTAATGTCCCCGGGTCTTATGAAAAATATCCATGATGCAATTTTTTTAAAAGGGGGTGTCCCCCGTCGAGAGTTTCATAGAGCATCCGTCATTTCCCGGGTCAGATGTCTGAAATTTGAATGGGGCTCCATCTTTCATTCTGTGTATTAACCCCCGGTTTTCAGTCTGCTAATTAGTTAGTTGTTAAACTCCTGAAACTGTGCAGGAGATTTATCTAAAGAAACAGCAGAATTAAAGTTTTGTCTGAAAGATCAATAAAATCAAATTTTTTACTGCTGTCCGCACAGAGCCACGACCTTGTGATGACACCTCACCCCTACCCAAATAGAACAAACGGGCAGGGGGGAGAAAGGAAAAAACAGGTCGGTCACTGAGGGGAACAAAAGACCAGGGGGGAAAAATATCACTTGTATCCCTTAACAAAAAAGATGAACAAAGCAATATATTTAGAAAAATGTCTTCATTCAGTGTTTCCACATTTTGAAAGTTTCTTTGTACGAGACAAACTCTTAAGTATTATTTCCAAAATTTAAATACCGAATGTAGCATTATGATAATGAAATTTTCAAGGAAAGCTACTCTCACCTGACCTCTCTTCTTCTGTAAATTACAGGTATGAATCTTTTAGGGCTAAAACACTCCATTTTTTCCATTTGTTTTTGAAAACCTTAAACCTCCCTTTTTCCCTGTTTATATCTAAGGGTATAAAATTTCTTTATGGGATCAAATCACATTTTTCCATTTGTATTGGGTCACCCCCCCCCCCCCCCCCCCCCTGTTTCCTGTTTTATCTAATGGTAAAAAATTTTGTCTGTCTACATTCCTACTGTAAAAGGGAACCCTATGCCCATTTTTCCCCCACTGCAAATACTTTTGCTCAGTAACCCCCACCCCCCACCTTCTCGTTTCACCCCGGGTATCTGTTTAGACATTTTTTATTTAAGTGCACAGATAGGTATTCATGAAATATCCATGAAGTGAAATTCCATAATGTTGAATTCAAATTTAATACCAATTGAAACAAAAAGTGAACAGTAATGCCCTTAAAGGGAAAACACTAAGTTATTCTGCCATACTCATACCTTTCCCAAAATTATCCCTCAAAGCCACTATTATCACTGCCTCCCCATTCCAAACTCCCTTTTCTATCCAACACACCCACATGGGGAATGTTTCCAATCTACCCGTCTTTCTACCCCCCCACCCGACCTCTTCTCTTTACCTCCTTCACAGCTTAAAACCTTCTCACAATAACCCAACCCCCTTTTGCTCTATCCCACACACACCGCCCTGTTTCCTTTGGGTGGGGGGCATATCTCCAAATCCCGGGGCCCCCCCACGCTTCCCATGTTATTTCACCGGCTCTTAAGACCAAAAGCACAAACCCCTGTAAACCTTAAACCTAAAGTCCCCTTCCCCTACCCATGCCATCCCTAACCCCCCTTCGGAGCTCTCTGCAATGCACTTCTGTGGCAACAAGCTTACCTTCTCCATGCCTTTTCATCTCATGCAACCCATCCTTCCTTGGTCTAAAGAAACCTGGGACACCTCTGACACAACTTCCCCCGCTGCCCCCCTTCTTTTGGCGGACTTTAGTTTACCCACACCCCCCACCTGGCAGTGAGATGGGAGGGTGTCGGCCTTTTTCTGTAGATACCCCTCCTTTGTCCCATTCCCCCTACCTTTCCCCCCCCCTGCCTCCTTTGAGGTGCACTCTGTCCCCATTACTCCCCCCCTAACCAACTCCAAGTGGTGTTTTTTACGACCCCCAAGTCCTGCCACCTCCTTCCCTTTACCACTTCGCTTCCCGGCTCCTCCCTTTTCCCTTTCCCCGGGCCCTCCCCCCTATAAACATTGGGAGATTTTAACTCCCAATCGTAACCCCCACTCCACCCTAACAAATCCCATACTTTCCTCTTTCCCTTTTCCCCACCCCGTGAAACCCCTGGGGCCACTTATAAAGTGGGCAACACTGGCCCCCATCTTCAACCGCCTTGCCCCCTTTGCCCTTCAATCTTCCTTTACCCCCTCTGACCAAACCTGCTTACCTTCTTTTACCATTTCCCCCCATCTGTCCCCCGCCCCCAAAACTACGCTCCCCCCCCGAAACCCGAACACCCAAACCCCGATCTCTCTGACTCTTGCTCCCCTTTCCCACAATCCCCATTTTGGCTGACCCCCGCACAGCCTTTTACAACAACAAATCACCCCATCTTGACACGGGGTTTCCCCCCTCTCCACAAAAACCTGCAAATCAAAGACAACCCCGGCAGCAGACTCATGAAACAGCTGAGGGAAGCTTCCAATTGGGAACGCCGCTGGAGAAAACCCGGGGCATGAGGGCCCACCCATCAAAAACAATCTTTACTACATTAAATTCACTCCCCCCGCCAAACGGATTTTTCACCACTCTCATATGACCCTGTCCCAAAACCCCAGAAAAAATTTTTTAAACCCTTCAACACGTCCTCCCTCCACCAGACCCCTCCCCCATTCCCTCTAAATAGATGACTTTGTCACTCATTTCCAAAATAAATCATCTCATCAACAAAGCTTCACCCGCATTCCCTCTGCTTCCTCTATTCTCAGTGTCCCCGCCCCCCTCTACACCTGCTCATCACTATACTCCCCTAATTGGCTTCTACTGTCCCTCATGATCACTTTCCGCTCAACTGTCCCAAATCCAAAATCATCCTTAATCTGACCACTGCCCTCTCACCCCATTCCCGAATTAGAGCTGTTTCATCCCAGCCCCACCCATCCCTTCAACCCATCAGTAACCTCTGGCACCTTTCCCTTCCCCCTTTAAACCGCGGCCACACATCACCCCTTAAGAAACCTTTCTCTTGACCCTCTTGTTGTCCAAATCCCCACCCAAATGTTCATTCCCCTCTAAAACTCTTGAACAGAAATCTTCTTCAACTGTCCTCTCATTCCCCTCCAACTTTTTTTCTTGCCCCGCTGAAATCGGGTTTTCCGCCCCACCCATTACAGAAACCGCCAAAAACCAAAGTCACCAACGACCTGTAACTGCCAAAAGCTCCGCCACTAATCTGTGTTTCCTCCTGCCTGTCCTCCCCCTTTTAACTTTTTGACCATTCACTCCCCCTAACCCCTCTCCCCCCTCGCACCCCAGGGACTTGGGCTCTCTCTGGATCTCCTGTACCTCATGATGAACATTCAGCTTCCTCACTCTCGCACCCACCCCTCCTCCCCCCCCTCCGTTGGGTCCCCAGGGGTCGTCCTGGGCCAATAGTTTTTCTATTTCTCTTGGTCTGGGCCGCTAAGGGCATCACATGGCTTTAATCCCCCTTTATGCGACGATATCAACTCTCATCTCCCGGGCCCCGTGTTCCCCTTGCTTCCCGGGTACCGACTGTCTTCGTTCATATCCTCCCTTTTTCTCCAAACATCTCCGAAACTAAGTGGAGAAAATGAATTCATCTCTTCCCACCCTCCCCCCTTATTCCTACACCCGATCTCTCTATCACAGTTAATGGCTACACTCTCTCACCGGGTTGCAAGTCCTGCCTTTGGGTAACCTTTGATTCAATCTGTCCCTTTAAAAAACAATCCAAACCCCCGCCTCTGCCCGCCCCCTCCCCTGAAAAATATCTCCCCCATTCGCTCATTCCTTAACTTTGAAAGCACAAAAAAGCTTCTCCATGCCTCATCATATCACACCGACATTTTAAACATCCCTTTTCTGTGGGGTCCCCTCTAGCACAGGGGGTTGTAGGGTCCAAAAAAACCCGGGGCCCGGGCCCTGTGTTTAATTTTGCTCGTAGGGTGGGGTTCACACGGCCTTTTTTACGCCCCATTGTGAACTGTAACATAGATTTTTACAGACGAAAAAAAAGTGGCCGTGCGTCCCCCTGAAGCTCTCCCTTTATTTTTTTCCCAGAACGGGAAACCCAGCAATCAGTGAAGCTATGAATTACCTAATGTGGCCTGTACGTCGGGTGTATTGAAAGGGAAATGGACCGACATTACGGGTGTGAACATAGATGTATTTGTGGGGCATAACTGTGCTGTTTTAATTTGCCCAAAATATGCCCTAAAAAAAACTGGTTTTAAAAAAATCCCGCGAGTCAGTTGCCGCTGTTTTCCCCGGCCACAGAACCCGTAAAAAAAAGTGACGTGCCACGGGGGGAAAATGAAAGTGGATGGGGGTGGGTGTAGCGTGTGAAATTACCGCTGGAGAGACGTACTTCCAAGCATATTTTATGCAGTGCGCCAGGTCGGGCCCGCTATACGCTGTGTTAACATAGATCGATTGTACGCTGGGGAGACGTTAAATTTAATAGCTCTTATGAGAGTATGTTTTACCGTAATTGTGCGACATGTTTGGTATTTTAAAAGAGCAAATACATGGTGAAATGCCCCCCACAATTAGCCTGTGAACTCCCGTTGTTGTTTGCAGCAGCTAAAAAAATAGGAAACCCCTGACAAATTTTTGGTATAAAAATTTATTCAAAAAAAAAATTCTAATAGGTTGTAGTTTACAAGTCTAAGGCCATGTCTGACGCAGGGGGTTTTCTGCCGTTTGCGGCAACCGCCTGAAAACCCGGCCCAAAAAATGGCACAATTGTGTTATGGAAAAAGTGAGCTGCCCCCACGCACGGGTTTTTCCGTCGGCGGTTTTTGCCCGCGGCCCGGCGGCAAAAACGAACATGCACCATTTTTCTGTGGGTTTTCCCGGACGGAAAGTGTGCTGTTCAATGGGGGGGGGGGGCTTTTTCCGCTCATCGCGGGAAAAAGCCGTCCCCCCCGCGGCCTGGGGGGCGGGGTGCAAAACAGGACAAATACCGGCCGGCAAACCCACCTGTTTTGTCCCCTGCCGTGGGGCGGCCCTTTAAGGGCACAACAGGGGGATTATGTTATTTGACAAGAATGGGGCGATATTGGGATTTGGTTATAGGACATCTATTTACTGTACACCAAAACATATCAAAAGTATACACATATATCAATGCTACACTATGTATACACACACATGTAAAAAGACATGTTGACACATGTACCAAAACCCTGTTGCACACATGTATACACAATAAACGTATAACATGCTGATACACACACGTATACGAGACATACATACATGTATACACACATCAACGTTACACACATGTAACAGAGAACATTACAATGCACACATGTATAACATGTTACAGAGATTGTTCACACACATGACTGTATACAGAGGGCATATACATTTTGTCAGTTTACTTTTGGTTTTTTCATTTAATACTATCTGCATGGTTCTACGTGAGGTATCCTCATTTAGACCCCCATGTTGGGCATGTGGGGTGCTGTGATGAAGCCCTAAGGGAAAGCAGTGCAGCAGGAGATGGCCCGGGAGCACAGCGGGGGGGGGGCCTCTTCCCACTGTCGGGGTGTGGCTGGAACTTCCGACGTGCCGGGACCTGTGCTCAGCGCGGTCAGAATGGGGTCCTGACATCAGGAGTGTGGAACAGGCGGCCCTCCTCCCTCCTAAACTCCCCGGGACCCGACAGTCCCTCCCGCCTGCACGTGAGAAAGGCCCGAGCTTGGTGTGTCCCCTTTGGGCTCCTTACAGTTAATAAATCATCTTCCCGGAACCAGTACCCGGAAAACCGACAATCTGATGGATTCGGGGCACAGGCAGAATGCCGGGCTTGTGCCCCGAATCATCCTGCCCGCGCCCCCCTGTCTGCCCCCCTCACTCCCCTCCCAACCTCCCTTTAAATCTGCCCCATCTGATTCCCTCTTCCTCGCTCTCCTCTCCCTCTCCCCCCTGCCAAAATTTTCACTGGCTACCCATTGCCCAGTGAATCCGTTCAAGTTTGTAACCTTGACCCACAAGGCTTCCTTACCTTTCCCCTCCTAATCTCTCCCCTTAAACTCCAGTATCTCCCTCACGCAATTCCCCTCCCCACAGGACCTTCTTTTCTGCTTCCTCTTATCCTCCCCACACAACCTCTCCAAGACTTCTCCCCGGGTTCCCCACACTTGGAAAAAAAGCTCCAACAATCACTCCCCCCACTTTACTAGCCTCAAAAAACCTGAAAAAACCTTCTTCAGGGTAGTCTATAACCCCAATAACCCGTTTTTCTACCCCCCCCCAAAAATG
>JAODAL010085497.1:0-10568 GCA_025379985.1 Phyllomedusa bahiana
TTCAGAGCTTTTCATTGAACTAAATTACTGTTTTTTGGGGGCAAATACGGTGCACCCTGGGTGTTACCATATAGGTCATGAAAGGGGGGCAATATAAGTCGCAAGCCTTTGGACACTGGGCCCTACCACTATAGGTACGATGGGGTAAATACAGTCTGAGAGCCTTGTAACACTGGGTCTACCACTATATGGTACTTATGGGGAAATATACAGTCTGCAGAGCCTTGTACACTGGGGGGTCTACCACTAAAAAGGTACGATGGGGGTCAAAACATCGCAGAGCCTGTGACACTGTGCTACCACTATATGGTACTGAAGGATCATATACAGTCGAAAGCCTTTTAAAACTGGTCTACCACTATAGGGTACTTAGGGAGGAAATAACAGTCGGCAGAGCCTGTTAAACGGGTTTGCTACCAAATATAGGTCATTGTATGATGAAAAATTGGTTGTATGTAGTGGTTTATGTTCGGGCACAGTTTGGCTTGTACTTTTTTGGTGGTACTCCCACTTTCCGGGGATGCTAAATAGGTTCTCCAACGTCTAGGAAAAGGGGGGTAACAGCAAACCCTTAAATTTATTTTCTCAGAGCCGTTACAGGGGTTATAGTGGGGGGCTTTTGTAAAGGGGTGTGGCATATTGGAAAGGGGCGGGTAATGCAAATTGTTAAGGGGGGCGTTTTCAGGTTTGTGCCAGGGAAACAGACCAATAAATACACCCCTGCACCTTTACCTATTTTAAATTTTCATCTTTTTATCTTGTTACCTGTATAAAAGACTTTGTCAATCACACTCCAACCCCCCTCCACGGGGCCAAAGACCAAAGAGCTGTCTAGGACACCAGGCCGAAACAAGGCGGAAAGGGCTACAGGATAATACACAGTTTGGTGGGAGTAACAACTGTTGGTGCAATTATTAGAAAATGAAGAAATACAAGATGACCAATCTTTTGGGGCGGGGCTTTTGGAAATTTCCCTTCTGGGTTTGGATAAAAGAAAGAGAAAAAAAACCCCAAGAACCGTTCCAACCATGAAGCATGGGGGGGGGGGATATACTTTTGGGGTGCTTTTCTGCAAAGGGGACAGGGGCAACTGCACATATTGAAGGGGCCGAAAACACGGATTTTGGACAACAACCCCTTCCCAGAAAGCAGAAGATAGGTCTTAATTTGGGGCTTCCAGCAGACAATGACCCGAAACAACGGCCAAGCAACAAAAGGGGCACTCCTAAGAAGCACTTCAAGGTCCTGGAGTGGGCCGAGCCCGTTCCCCCAACCCCCGAAACCAATCAAAAACTTTTGGGGGAAACTGAAACTCAATGAGCCTAGTGACAGCCATAAAACCTGAAAGACCTGAAGAAATCTTAAAGGGGAGTGGCCAAAATTAATGCGCAGTGGACAAAAAACAGCACAGAGTTATAAAGAAGAGCCCCAGATGTAGGGAGAAAACAAGGGAAAAGCACAGAGTAATAGGAAAGAGGCTGCGGATTTGAGGGGGAAAACAAGGAACACACAGAGTTAAAGGGGAAAAGGTTTCAGGAGGAATAACAGAGGGAAAAGCACAGAGTTAAGGAGAAAAAGGCTGCAGAGAAAACAAGGAACAGCACAGATTATAGGGAAGAGGCGGGAGGATTGTAGGGGAATAACAAGAAAACACAGAGTTAAGGGGAAGAGGTTAGGAGGAAAAAAACAGAGGAACACACAGAGTTTATAGGAGAAGAGGGGCAGGAGAAAACAAGGAAAAGCCAGATATAGGAGAAAGGTGCAGGGGGAAAACGAGGGAAAACACAGAGTTTTTAGGAGAAAGGCGGCAGGGGGAATAACAAGAACAGCACAGAGTTTTAAAAGAAAGGCTGCAGGGGAAAACAGAGGGAACACACAGAGTTATAGGGGAAAAGCTGCAAAAAGAATAAAAAGGGGAAAACACAGAGTTTTAAGGGGAAAGGCTGCAGGGGGAATAAAGAGGAACAGCCAAGTTAAGGAGAAAGGCGCAAGGGGGGTAACAAGGGAAAAGCCAGAGTTTTAGGGGAAAGGCTGCAGGAGGAATAACAGAGGGAAAACACAAGTTTAAAAAAAAGGCTGCAGAGGAATAACAAGGAACAGCACAGAGTTTTAGAGAAGAGGGGAGGAGGGAAAACAGAGGAACACCAAGTTATAGGAAAGAGGCTGCAGGGGGAATAACAAGGAACAGACAGAGTTTTTAGAGAAGAGGCTGCAGGAGGAAAACAAGGGAAAGCACAGATTATAGGAGAAAAGGGTGAGGAGGGAAAAACAGAGGAAAAAGCCCAAATTATAGGAGAAAGCGCAGGAGGGGAAAAAGGGAAAACACAAGTTATAGGGGGAAAAAAGGGTGCAGGAGGAAAACAAGGAACAGCCAGATTTAAGGAGAAAAGGGGGCCCGGAGGAAAAACAGAGGGAAAACACAGATTTATAGGAGAAGAGGTGCAGGAGGAAAAAAAGAGGAACAGCCAGAGTTATAGGGAAAGGGTGCAGGAGGAAAAAAGGAACAGCACAGAGTTATAGGAGAAGAGGCTGCAGGGAAAACAGAGGAACCCAAGTTTTTAGGAGAAAGCTGCAGGAGGAATAACAGAGGAACAGCACAGAGTTTAGGGGAATAGGCCTGCAGGAGGAATAACAAAGGGAAAAGCACAAGTTTTGGAGAAGAGGGTGCGGGGGAAAAAAAAAGGAACAGCACAAAGTTAAAAGGAGAAAGGGTGCGGAGGAAAAAAGGAACCACAGAGTTATAGAAAGAGGGGAAAGGGGGTAAAAAAAAAGGGGAAAACACAGAGTTATAGGGGAAAGGCTGCAGGAGGAATAACAGAGAAAAAGCACGAGTTAAGGAGAAAAGGGGCCAGGAGGAAAAACAAGGAAAAAGCACAGAGTTTTAGAGAAAGGCTGCGGAGGAATAACAGGGAAAAGCACAGAGTTATAGGAGAAAAGGCTGCAGGGGGAATAACAAGGAACAGCAGAGAGTTATAGGTGAAGAGGCTGAGGAGGAAAACAGAGGAACAGCACAGAGTTTATAGAGAAGGGCTGCGGGGGAGAAAACAGAGGAACAGCACAGAGTTTTTTAGGAAGAGGCGCAGGAGGAAAACAGAGGAACAGCCAGAGTTATAGGAAAGGGCTGCAGGAGGAATAACAGAGGAACAGCACAGAATTATAGGGAAAAAGGGCAGGAAATAACAGAGGAACAGCACAGAGTTATAGGATAAGAGGGCAGGGGGAATAACAGAGGAACGCACAGAGTTATAGGAAAGAGGCTCAGGAGGATAACAGAGGGAAAACCAGAGTTTTTAGGGGAAGAGGGTCGGGGGAAAAACAAGGAACAGCCAAATTATAGGAAAAGGGTGCAAAAAGGGAAAAACAAGGAACAGCACGAGTTATAGGAAAGAGGCGCAGGAGGAATAACAAGGGAACACACAAGTTTAGGAAAAGGCTGAGGGGAATAACAGAGGAACAGCGCCAAGTTTTAAAAAGAAGAGGCTGCAGGAGGAAAAACAGAAACAGCACAGGTTTTAGGAGAAAGGGTGCAGAGGAAAACGAGGGAAAACACAGAGTTATAAAGGGGAAAGGCTGCAGGAGAGGAAAACGAGGAAAACACAGATTTTTTAGGAAAGAGGGTGCAGGGGGGAGGAAAAAGAGGAACACACAGAGTTATAGGGGAAAAGGGTGCAGGAGGAAAAAAAGGGAACCACAGAAGGTTTTTAGGAGAAGAGGCTCAGGGGGGAATAACAAGGGAAAACACAGATTATAGAGAAGAGCCCGCAGGAGGAATAAAAAAGGAACAGCAAAAGTTATAGGAAAAGGCTGCAAAGGGGGAATAACAGGGAACAACAAGTTATAAAAGACTGCGAGGAGGAAAAAAGGGAAAGCACAAGTTTTTGGGAAGAGCTGCGGGGGGAATAACCGAGAAACACAGAGTTATGGAAAAAAGGCTGCAGGAGGAATAACAGAGGAAAAGCCAGAGTTATAGGAGAAGAGGCCAGGAGGAAAAAAAGGAAAGCACAGATTAAGGAAAAAAGGTGCAGGAAATAAAAGGAACAACAGGTTAAGGAGAAGAGGTTAAAAGGAAAACAGAGGCAACACGAGTTTTTATAAAAGACTGCAGGAGGAATAACAAGGGGAACAGCACAGGTTTTTGGGAAAGGGAGGCTTGCAGGAGGAGGAATAACGGGAACAGCACAGAGTTTTTGGAAAGAGGGCTGCGGGAGGAATAACAGAGGAACAGCACATAGTTATAGGGGGAAAAGGCCGAAGGGGAATAACGGGGCAGCACAATTTTATAGAGAAACTCAGAATAACGAGGACAGCAACAATTAAGGGAAGAGTGCAGGAGGAGGGGAAAAAGAGGAACAGCACAGAGTTATAGGGAAAGGCTGGGGGGTAACAGAGGAACGCCAAGTTTAAAGAAGGGCCAGGAGGAATACAGAGGATCAGCACAGAGTTTTTGGAGAAGAGGCCAGGGAATAACGGGGAACAGAAGAATTTTTTAGGGGGAAACTGCAGGAGGAAATAACAGAGGAACAGCACAAGTTATAGGAGAAGACTGGGCAAGGGGAAAAGGGACAAAGATTTTTAAAGGGAAAAGGCTTTTCAAAGGGGGGAGGAACCCGGGGACAAACACAGAGTTATTAGGAAAGGGGGGCTGAGGAAGGGAAAAACTAGGAAAAACCGAAGTTATAGGAGGAGGGCGGAGGAGGAAAACAAGGCGCACAAGTTTCACCATGGGGGTGATTCTTGGGGCCACCAGTGAAGTTGATTCTTGGGGTCCACCGGTGGAATTGATTCTTGGGGCCCACCAGTGGAGGTGATTCTTGGGGCCCACCAGTGGAGTTGATTCTTGGGGCCACCAGTGGAGATGATTATTGGGGCCACCAGTGGAATTGATTCTTGGGGCCCACCAGTGGAATTGATCCTTGGGGCCCACCAGTAGAGTTGATTCTTGGGGCCACCAGTGGAGATGATTACTGGGGCCTCCAGTGGAGTTGATTCTTGATGCCCACCACTGAAGTTGATTCTTGGGGCCCACCAGTGGATATGACTCTTGGGGCCCACCAGTGGAGATGATTACTGGGGCCCACCAGTGGATATGATTCTTGGGGCCCACCAGGGGAGATGATTACTGGGGCCCACCAGTGGAGATGATTCTTGGGGCCCACAGTGGAGATGATTCTTGGGGTCACCAGTGGAGTTTATTCTTGGGGTCACCAGTGGAGATGATTCTTGGGGCCCCCAGTGGAGATGATTCCTGGTACCACTGTTAGAATTGATTCTTGGGATCCACCAGTGGAGTTGATTCTTGGGGCCCACCAGTGGAGATGATTCTTTGGGCCCACCAGTGAAGATGATTACTGGGACTCACAAGTGGAGATGATTACTGGGACCCACCAGTGGAGATGATTACTGGGACCCACCAGTGGAGATGATTCGTGTGGCCCACCAGTGGAGATGATTCTTGATGCCCACCAGTGGAGATGATTCTTGGGGCCACCAGTGGAGTTGATTCTTGATGCCCACCACTGAAGTTGATTCTTGGGGCCAACAGTGGAGTTGATTCTTGATGCCCACCACTGAAGTTGATTCTTGATGCCCACCACTGAAGTTGATTCTTGGGGCCTCCAGTGGAGTTGATTCTGTATAGAAAAGGTTCCGCACACCTTAGTTTTCGTTGGATAGTGGGTGCATTCGTGGAAGAGACATAGTCTCGTAACAATATAAATAGAAGACCACTGCACACCGTAAGGGAATTTTTATGCAATAAATCAAAAGAATTGTATTCACAGCAATAGTGAAGACAGGATCGAAATCAAGAGGAGAATTCCTTCATGTATACACTCAATAAATGTATCTTTTACACCTATGACCATGAAAAGAACAATGTAATCAGATGTTGGTTTATACGACGTTTCGGCGTGCAAGCCTTTATCAAGTACATCTAGAGGAATAATATAAGGTCTATATAGAGAACCACAGGGTATGGATATGTATAGATCACAGACACGCTGCAATAATAGCAGTCTATAGGTGTATGCGTAATGGGGAAAATCCCCATAGGGCTAGTGCGCTTTTAGGAGGTTTGTATAGGACAAGACGGGTGCTCATCACAGCTTTCTCCGGACGTCTTGTCCTATACAAACCTCCTAAAAGCACACTAGCCCTATGGGGATTTTCCCCATTACGCATACACCTATAGACTGCTATTATTGCAGCGTGTCTGTGATCTATACATATCCATACCCTGTGGTTCTCTATATAGCCCTTATATTATTCCTCTAGATGTACTTGATAAAGGCTTGCACGCCGAAACGTCGTATAAACCAACATCTGATTACATTGTTCTTTTCATGGTCATAGGTGTAAAAGATACATTTATTGAGTGTATACATGAAGGAATTCTCCTCTTGATTTCGATCCTGTCATCACCATTGCTGTGAATAAAATTCTTTTGTTTTTTTGAATAAAAATTCCCTTACGGTGTCCAGTGGAGTTTATTCTTGGGGCCACCAGTAGAGTTGATTCTTGGGGCCCACCAGTGGAGTTGATTCTTGGGGCCCACCAGTGGAGTTGATTCTTGGGACCCACCAGTGGAGTTGATTCTTTCGCCCTCCAGTGGAGTTGATTCTTGGGCCCACCAGTGGAGTTGATTCCTAAGGTCCACCAGTGGAGTTGATTCTTGGGCCCACCAGTAGAGTTGTTTCTTGGGCCACCAGTGGAGTTTATTCTTGGGGCCACCAGAGGAGTTGATTCTTGGGGCCCACCAGTGGAGATGATTCTTGGGGACCAACCAGTGGAGTTGATTATTGGATCCCACCAGTGGAGTTAATTCTTGGGGTCCACCAGTGGAGGTGATTCTTGGATACCACCAGTGGAGTTGATTCTTGGGGCCCCACCAGTGGAGTTGATTCTTGGAGCCCCACCAGTGGAGTTGATTCTTGGAGCCACCAGTGGAGATGATTCTTGGGGCCCACCAGTGGAGTTGATTCTTGGAGCCCACCAGTGGAGATGATTCTTGGAGCCCACCAGTGGAGTTGATTCTTGAGAGCCCACCAGTGGAGTTGATTCTTGGAGCCCACCAGTGGAGTTGATTCTTGGAGTCACCAGTGGAGATGATTCTTGAGGCCACCTGTGGAGTTGATTCTTGGGGCCCACCAGTGAGATGATTATTGGGCCCACCTGGGGAGTTTTTTCTTGGGCCACCATTGGAGTTGATTCTTGGGGCCCACCAGTGGAGTTGATTCTTGGGGCCCACCAGTGGAGTTGGTTCTTGGCGCCCACCAGTGGAGTTGATTCTTGGAGCCACCAGTGCAGCTGATTCTTGGGTCCACCAGTGGAGTTGATTCTTGGTGCCCACCAGCGGAGTTGATTCTTGGTGCCCACCAGCGGAGTTGATTCTTGGCGCCCACCAGTGGAGTTGATTCTTGGCGCCCACCAGTGGAGTTGATTCTTGGCGCCCACCAGTGGAGTTGATTCTTGGGGCCCACCAGTGGAGTTGATTCTTGGGGCCCACCAGTGGAGTTGATTCTTGGGGTCACCAGTGGAGCTGATTCTTGGGGCCCATCCTACAGCTACTGTGCACAACTCTTATACTCAGCCTTGTTGCCTCTTTTCTCTGCCTCTCCCAAGAATGTATATGCAGGTCTGCCATGTTCAGGGGCCCACGGGGCTTTCCTCTTTTACCCTGTGGGCCAGTCCAAGCCTGACTGGCAATTATTATACACTTTTTATGGCTAACATACAACCTTACATAACATCTATCCTTCAAGAAGACTGTGTGTAGGTCCATATGTCATCAAACCCCCTCACATGCATGGTCTCCAATGTTACATTGGGTGGGGTTACCTGCTTTGGGCATGCTCATTTAGTTATATGGGTCCTTGTAGATTGTAAGCCCTCGCGGGTAGGGTCCTCTCTCCCTCTGTCGTGTGCCATGTGTCATTATCCCTTATCATTGTACTCGTTACTTATGTTATGTATGTAATTCCCCCTCGAATGTACAGCGCCCTGGAATCAATGGCGCTTTAAAATAAATAATAATAATAATAATAATAATAATAATAATGGGTATCCCTATAATAAACTGATCACAGAGTGTCCCACTGCTGAAACCGATGAAGCAAATTTAACAATAGTCAGTATTAAATCTTCTTCCGTTTTGTGTACACAGTCCCTATGGAAGCTAATGTGCCTCTAAGGTTACAGGATAGAAGCAAATGTTGTGTCTTCTAGACCTGTATTTATGTGTTGCTCTGTATACTGTCTGTAGGTTAGAGGAAGCGGACATGACAGTAGGATCACACTACACTATAAACTGTTGGTTGCTATGGGCTCTGATTGGTCGCTATGAGCTCTGATTGGTTGCTATGGACTCTGATTGGTCTATGGCTCATTGTCGCTATGGGCTCTGATTGTCGCTATGAGCTCTGATTGGTCGCTATGGCTCTGATTGGTCGCTATGGGCTCTGATTGGTTGTTATGGGCTCTGATTGGTTGCTATGGGCTCTGATTTGTCGCTATGGGCTCTGATTGGTCGCTATGAGCTCTGATTGGTCGCTATGGGCTCTGATTGGCTACTATGGGCTCTTATTGGTTGCTATTAGCTCTGATTTGTTGCTATGGGCAACAAACACAGTCTTACTGATAGACAGTTTTCATACATCAGGCCCATTGTGAGTTTGCAAAAACGATACATGATTTTTTTTTTTATTTTTTTTTTAATTAAAACCATTTACAAACTTTCTTCATTTTTTTCAAAATCAGCCCAACCAATTAAAATTGTTTTCACATTAAGTCCTCCGTAAAGGAGCCAGACTGGCGAAATTTTACGTTTCTCATTTTAATAAATGTAATTAATTTCAATCAGCGCGAGAAACAAATTTATAGTAAATGAAGAAATGAAAAGACCAAAATTTTTTAATTTTAAAAAACAAATTTAAAAATCCTGCTAAAATGATTTTTTCCATCTTTTTAGAATTCCCCCGGATAAATATGGATAATTAAAAACCCATTTTCATTTCCCATCTTTGTTTTTTTTTTTTTTTTTTCATCCTCCGCTATAAATCTTCCTTTGTTCTTTCCTGTTTGTGGTAAATGGAAAAGGGAGAAAAAAAAGATCTTTGTAGCTTTTTATAAGTAGATCAATAACTACAATTGATATAAACAACACGACAGAGAGAAAAGAATAATGCGAGCCCAATTTGCATAAAATTAGTTTGGGCAGCTCATGCCCCTCCCCCCTCAAATTTTGTTTGTTATAGAACCCCTTTTCACATGAAATGGGTTAATACAATTTTCCTGGGGGTTGGGGCAGTGAAGGGGGTTAAAGTCAATTCTTGGGGGAAATTTAAATTTATTGGGTAAAAAAAATTTTTTAAAAGAAATAATAAATTTTTTAAAAAAAATTTAAAAAATATTTTAAGTTTTTATTTAATTATGTTTTTCCCCCAAAAATTTGTTAATAAATGGGAAAAATTAAATTAAAAGTTATAAAAAACAATTATCTTAATAATTATTAAACGAAAAAAAAATAATTAATTATTTTTGGGGATTTCCCCCGAGTTTGCATGTCAAAGGGAGCGGGAACGCCGGCCCCCCCCATGCTTTGGGGGAAAACTGCTGATCAGGCTACTCCCCAAAAAACCACGTATTGCAATTAAACCCCCGTGAAAACCCCAAGTGTCAGGATTCCTGGTGCTTCAGGACACTGAATGGAGTTAATGTTGAAATCCCTGTGGTTTTTAAAACACAAATAGGGTTTTAATGAAATAAAGGTGGGCTTGAGCAGTGAAAATACACTGTTAGAATTTTCCCAGTGATCTAGGAAACTAAAAGGGTTAATTTTTCAGAATTCCGGTGGTCCAGGAATGAATGGGGTTTAAAGGAGAATTTTGGTGGTCCAGGACCCCGAAAAGGGGTTTTAATTCAGAATTCCTGGGGTATAAGCAAGTTATGTTAACTTTTGAAATTCCGGTGGGCCCGGGCCTGAATGGGGTTAATGTAAATTCCCGTGGTCCCCGGACACTGAAGGGTTTTTTCAGAATTTTCCCGGGGGTCCAGACACTGAATGGGTTAATTTAGAATTCCGGGGTTGGTATAAAAGCAGTAAAGGTTAATTCAAATTCCTTGGTCCAGGGCACTGAACAGGGGGGTTTTTTTTAATAAAAATGGGAATCCTTGTTGGTCTACGATACTAAATAGGGTTAATTTTAGAATTTATGGTGGTCTCAGGCATTGAAAGTATTAATGTTAGAATTCCTAGCAGTCTAGGAAACTTATTGGGATTAATGTCGGAATCACTGGTGCTCTAGGGCAGTGAAAGCTTTTATATCAGAATCCTTGATAACACTAAATGGGGTTGATGTCAAAACTTTGGGGGTAATGGAGAAAATTGTTAATGCGTGAAAGTGTTAAAATAAATCCCTGGTGGTTTTAGGGCATAATAAAGTAAATTTCAGAATTTATTTGGGGGTCTAGGGGGGTGGGTGTTAATGTCAGAATCCGGTGGCTAGGGCATAAAAGGTAAATTTCAGAACGTTTTGGGGGTCAGGCGTGAAAGGTTAAATTGTTTCCCTTTT
>JAODAL010085498.1:0-10568 GCA_025379985.1 Phyllomedusa bahiana
GAAACAGATCTTTTCTAATAAAATGCAGGTGTAAATTTTTTTTAGGTGCAAAACCCACTTTTTTTTAAACCCCCTAAAAACATTTTAGATAGGTTTTCTTTTTTCAATTTTGCCAGTTCCCCTTGTTTATATAGCCCCCCTTGCAAATTTTAAAATTTTTAAACCAGGGAAAATTTTTTAGTCACCACAGGTTGATATTCCCAAAAAAACCTTTTTTTTATCCGTAAACAATTTTAGATACGTGGTTTTTTTTTTTACTTTGGGGCAGGGCCAACTTTTTGATAGAGCCAACCCTTTCCCTTAAATTTGAAAAACAAACCCTTTTTTAGTCCCCCCAGGTTTTATTTTTTTTTGGGGCCAAAAATAAAACCCTTTTTTTTTATCCGGGAAAAACCCTTTCAGATAGGGGTTTTTTTTCACTTTTGGTCAGTCCAAACTTTTTTTTGATAGAGGTACCCCTTTCACTTAAATTTCAATCCAGAAATTTTGGGGTGATTAGGGCATTTGTATTATTATGGGGTTTTTCGCAGGGGGGTTTGCAGGGTCCCAAAACATCCGGGGGTCGGGCCCTTTAATTTTTTTTCTGAGTAGGGGTGGGTGCACAAAGGAATTTTTTTTTTCTTTTTATTCTGAAATTCCCAAAGTAAAAATTTTCAGAGAAAAACCTTTTTTATGTAAACTCAGGAAAATATAATGATTTTCACAGGAGTTACAATTAGGGACTTACAGGAGACCCTCTCTGAAGGGGTTGTTTTTCTTTCCTTTCTTTTCCCCTCTGTTTCCCAAAGCCAAAGACGTTTTTACCGGGCCACAACTCTTCAAATTAAAATTGTCAAAAAAAACATCTTAAAACACCCCATTTTAAACACTTTCTCTAAATTTCCTATCTCAATTTCCCAAAATTCCCCCCTCATAGTGCCCCAAAAAGGGAATAAATTAACCCCCCCTTTTAGGGAAAAAAAATTTGGCCCCCATAACCGGGAATAACCCACTTGGGACCAGTTGTAGCCCCCCCTAAAACCCGGTTATTAAACCCCTCTAATCCAAGGGTTTCTGCCCTCTGTGCTAGGGTTTTCTGCCCCCTTTTGGCCCGTAATATGGGGGCCCCCGTAGCCAGTAACATGCTCCTTGAAATCAGGTTTATTTGCCCCCTGTACCCAGTTTTCTGCCCCTACCCCATAAAAGGCCCCCCCGTAGCCATGATTTTCCCCCCGTAAACCCCTTTACATGCCCCCTGTACCAGTTTACATTTCCCCCCGTAAACCATGGACATGCCCGCTTATCCCTATATCCCCCCGTACCAGGGCAAACCCCTTACCATAAATGCCACCTGTAGCCAGGTCCCTTTCCTCCTGTAGCCAGTGGGCTTTCCCCTGTAGGGCCCCCTTTTTCCCCCTGTACCAGTGTCTTGCCTCCTGTAGACCCCAAAGCCACCCGTAACCAGTGCTTGCCCCCCTTAGCCCCTTAAAGCCCCCTGTACCAGTGTCCCCCGCCCCGTAGCCATTAAAGCCCCCTGTAAACTAGTGGGCTTGTTTCCCTGTACCATTAAAGCCCCCTTTTAGCCATTGGGCTTTTCCCCGGGAGCCATTAAAGCCCCCTTGGAAACCAAGGGCCTTGGGTCCTTGCCATTATGGGCCCCCTTGTACCATTATGCCCCTTGTAGCCCCTTTTCTTGCCCCCCTTGTAACCCCTTCCCTTTTCCCCCCTTTTAGCCAGGGGTCTTGCCCTGCCCCCTTGTAGCCAGTGTCTTGCCCTGCCCCCCCTTTTAGCCATGTCTTTCCCCCTTGAAACCAGTGTCTTGCCCCCCCTGGTAGCCAGTGTCTTGCCCCCCCCCCTTGTAGCCAGTGTCCCTTTCCCCCCTTGGGACCAGGTCCCTTTCCCCCCTTTTACCCCAAAGTCTTTTTCCCCGCCCCCTTTTACCAGTTCCTTTCCCTCCCCCCCCTTTTACCAGTTTTCTTTCCCCCTTTACCATTTTAAATTTTCCCCCCTTTTAGCCAGTGTCCCTTTCCCCCCCCCCTTGTAACCCCCTGTCTTGCCCCCCCAAAGCCAGTTCTTGGGCCCCCTTTTTAAACCAGTGCTTGCCCCCCCTTTTTAGCCAGTGCTTGCCCCCTTGTTAAACCAGTGTCTTTCCCCCCTTGTAGCCAGTGTCTTTCCCCCCTTGTAGCCAGTTTCTTGCCCCCCCCCCCCTTGAAACCAAATGTCTTGCCCCCTTGGGAGCCAGTTCCCTTTCCCCCTTGTAGCCGTGTCCCTTGGCCCCCCCCCGTAGCCCTGTCTTGCCCCGCCCCCCCTTTTTTTTCCAGGGGTTTTTGCCCCCCCTTGTAGCCAGTGTCTTGCCCCTTGTAGCCAGTGTCTTTCCCTGCCCCCCTTGTAGCCAGTTTTCTTGCCCCCTTTTAGCCTGTCTTTCCCCCTTTTGTAGCCAGGTCTTTCCCCCTTGTACCAAATGTCTTGCCCCCCTTTTAGCCATGTCTTTGCCCCCCCCTTTTACCATTGGGCTTGGGCCCCGCCCCCCTTGTAGCCAGTTTTCCCTTTTTCCCGCCCCCCTTGTACCAGTTTTTCCTTGGGCCCCCCTTTTAGCCCCCGTGGGCTTGCCCCCCTTGTAGCCAGTGGGCTTGCCCCCAATTTTAGCCAGTGTCTTCCCCCCTTGTAACCCCGTTCTTGGCCCCCCCTTTTTACCAGTGTCTTGTCCTCCCCCCCTTTTAGCCATTTTCTTTTCCCCCCGGGCCCCCCCTTTTAGCCAGTGTCTTTCCCTTTCCCCCCCTTTTAGCCAGTTTTCTTTCCCCCCCCTTTTAGCCGTTCTTGGGCCCCGCCCCCCCTTGTAGCCATGTCTTGCCCCCCTTTTAGCCAGTGCCTTGCCCCCTTGTTCCCATTTTTTTTCCCCCCTTGTAGCCAGTGTCTTGCCCCCTTTTTAGCCAGGTCCCCGGGGCCCCCCCTTTTAGCCTGTTCTTGCCCCCCTTGTAGCCAGTGTCTTTTCCCCCCTTTTAGCCAGTGTCCCGCCCCCCTTGTAGCCAGTGTTCCCTTTCCCCCCTTTTACCAGTGTCTTTCCCCCCCTTTTACCAGTGTCCTTTCCCCCTTGTACCAGTGTCCCTTTCCCCCCCTTTTAGCCAGTGTCTTGCCCTGCCCCCCCGGGTAGCCAGTGTTTGCCCTGCCCCCCTTGGGAGCCAGTGCTTGCCCTGCCCCCCTTTTAGCCAGTGTCCCCCGCCTCCCTTTTAGCCAGTTCTTGCCCCCCTTGTACCTGTCTTTTCCCCCCCTTGAGCCATGTCTTCCCCGCCCCCCTTGTAGCCAGTTGGGCCCTTTCCCCCTTGTTGCCAGGCTTGCCCCCCTTTTAGCCAGTGTTTTGCCCCCCTTGTAACCCGTGGTCCCTTTCCCCCCTTTAGCCAAAAGGGCTTGCCCCCTTTTAGCCAGTGTCTTGGGGCCCCCCTTTTAGCCAGTGTCTTTTCCCCCCTTTTAGCCAGTGGTCTTTCTTTTCCCCCCTTGTAGCCAGTGTCCCTTTCCCCGGCCCCCCTTGTACCCCGTGTCTTGCCCCCCCTTTTAGCCAGTTTCTTGCCCCCCTTGTTTGCCAGTGTCCCCCTTGGGGCCCCCCTTTTTAGCCAGTGTCTTGCCCGCCCCCCCTTTTAGCTAGTGTCCCTTCCCCCCTTTTAGCCAGGGTCTTTCCCCTTCCCCCCCTTTTAGCCAGGGGCCTTTTTCCCTGCCCCCCCCTTTTACCAGTGTCCCTTTCCCCCTTTTAGCCAGTGTCCCTTTCCCCCCTTTTTAAACCAGTTCTTTTCCCCGCCCCCCTTGTAGCCATGTCTTGCCCCCGCCCCCCCTTTTAGCCATGTCTTTCCCTGCCCCCCTTGTTTGCCAGTGTCTTTTCCCGCCCCCCCCCTAAACCATGGGCCTTTCCCCTTGTAAACCATGTCTTGCCCCCGTGGGAGCCAGTGTCTTGCCCCCCTTGTAGCCATTTTCCTTTTTCCCCCCCTTTTAGCCATGTCTTGCCCCCCCTTTTGCCAGTGTCTTTTCCCCCCCTTTTACCCCGTGTCTTTCCCTCCCCCCCCCCTAGCCAGTGTCTTGCCCCCTTTACCAGTGTCTTGCCCCGCCCCCCTTGTACCAGTGTCCCTTCCCCGCCCCCCCCCCGTAGCCATGTCTTTCCCCCCTTGGTTTGCCATGTCTTGCCCCCTTTTAAAAAAACCCCGTGTCTTTTCCCCCTTTTACCAGTGTCCTTTTCCCCCCCTTTAGCCAGTGCTTGCCCTGCCCCCCCTGGGAAACCCCGTGTCTTGCCCCCCTTGGGAGCCCGTGTCCTTTCCCTGCCCCCCCTTGTAGCCCCGTGTTTTCCCTGCCCCCCCCCTTGTAGCCAGTGCTTGGGCCCCCCCCCCCCTTTTAGCCATTTTCTTGCCCTGCCCCCCTTTAGCCAGGTCCTTTCCCCCTTGTAGCCAGTGTCCTTTGCCCCCCTTGTAAACCCGTGTCTTTCCCGCCCCCCCTTGTAGCCAGTTCCCCCGCCCCCCCTTGGGAAACCATGTCTTGCCCTGCCCCCCTTGTAAACCATTTTCCCCCGCCCCCCTTTTACTAGTGTCTTGCCCTGGGCCCCCCCTTTTAGCCAGTTTCCCTTTCCCCCTTGTACCATGTCTTGCCCCCCCTTTTACCCGGTCTTGGGCCCCCCCTTTTAGCCCCGTGTCTTTGTCCCCCCTTTTAGGGCCCTGTCTTTTCTTTTCCCCCCCTTTTTTCCAGTTTCTTGTTTTTGCCCCCCTTGTAGCCAGTGTCTTGCCCCCTTTCCTAATTTAAAAAAAAAATAAAAAAAACCTACTTACCTAATAGGCCCCGTTTTCCCCAAGCGCCTGGGGCCGCCCGCTTGAGAGCATTTTAAGCAGCGTGATGTCCTCACGCTGCTTCGCCGCTCGTGGGGCCCCGGGGCCTCCTCGGCCCGGGAGGGGCGCCGGGTTAGGGGACCTAAACGTCGCAGGGGGGGATGAAAGCCCCGCGTCAAAGCCCCTTGCACGCTCAGATGTATGTACGGGGCCCCGTTTAAAAGGGTTTGTCCCGGGGACCAGTACACATTTCTAGTTTTGGGGGTACGGGCCCGCCTTCTAACAGCAATCTGATGATTGCCCTGTATGAAGAAAATTAAAAAAAAAAGTGTAAAAAAGTAAAAATAATGTTAAAAGTGAAAAAAGTAAAACACAAACACAAAAAATAAAATAAAAACACCATAAAACCCCCCGCCTCTTTTCCCCTTTACAAAACGCCAATCACCCCAAAAAAAGAACAAAATAAATAAATTACCTACAATTTGGTATTGACCGCGTGTTGTAACACCTGCCTATAAATCTGTCACATTAACTAACCTGCACAGTGAACAACCGTAAAAAAAATAAATAAAAAACAGTCACTAATCTACTCTTTGTTTGTTCAACCCGCAGCACAAAAATGGAATAAACAGCGTTCAAAAACTCATGATAAACTCCAAAAGTTGTACCAGATTTAAATGTCCTTTCGACCGCAAAAAAAATCTTCTTACACAGCTCTGTATAACGGAAAAATCAAAAAGTTATTACTCTCAGAAGAACAGCGATGCATAATATTGTTTTACACAATAAAACACTTTTGTTGCCTTTTTTTTAAAGTGCTTCAAAATAAAAAAAAATATATAAATAGGGTATCGCCGTAATTGTATTGACCAAGAGAGTAAATCTTGAAGTGGCGCACGCGCGCACCCAGCCGGCAGCAGAAGCGCGCGCCGGGATGGAAACAGGAGTGTGGTAAGGTAAGTGGGTCACATCAGAACCGCTGCGGCGTTGCGTGGTGAGCCCTGCGACCGCTACTCGGGTTACGCAGGGAGACCCGTAACAAATTTGATTCAAATGCCTCCCAAAAACCTAATAAAAAGAAGATCATTGTCATAATGCACCCCAATAATGGTACTAAATAAAAACGTCAACGTCGATCCAGCAAAAAACAAGCCCACTAATCAGCTCCGTGTACAAGAAAAATAAAAAATTATGGCTGTCAGATAGGACATAAAAAACGCAATTTCTTATAGACCTAATTCTATTGTGTAAAATTAATTAAAACTAAAAAAAAAACATATATAAAATTTATATCATTGCAAAGTGTATACCTAGACTTACCCACCCACAAGTAAAGTTTACCTGTTCATATATCCCGTACGCGACACACTGTAAAAATAAAGCCCAAAAAACAATGGCAGAACTGCGTTTTTTCCCCCAATCTTTACATATCCCGACAATACTTAAAAATACTTTGGACCACCTGTACATCCTAACATGCACAGTACACCCCTAGATGAGATCCCTGATGTGTTGATATCCAAAACACAAGTGGCTACTTCTGAAGGTTTTCACCTGTTCTGGTACTTTGGGGGCTTGTCAAATGCGACATGACCTCCTACCGAAATCTGAAATCTGCGTTCCAAAAGCAAAATAGCGCTCTCCCTTGTTAGACGCCCTGGCCATGCGCCCAAACAGCAGTTTACACTCTCACCATCAAAGCCACATGTAATGTATTGCCTGAACTTGAATAAATTGCTCAACAAAATTTGGGATCGCATTTTTTTTTACAGGATTCCTTGTAAAAAATTCAACATTTTCAGCTAAATTGCAGATTGTTGTAAAAAAAACAAATTTCATATTTTTCCAGTCTAACGCTAAAAAATTTTGGTGGAAGCACCTGTGGGGTTAAATATACTCATATACACCCCTGGATAAATTCTTAAGGGGTGTAGTCTCCAATATGGGTTCTTTTAAGTGTTTTAATAAGTTTTAAGCCGTAGGATGTCCCGCAAACCTGAAATGGCGCCTAAATAAAATAGTAAAGAAAATGAGACCCAAGAGTCCGGTAGGTGCTCCTCCCAATTTCTGGGCTTGGTGGTTGAAGCCAATAGCGCACTAGGCCACTTAGGGATATCTCTGAAACGGCAGAATCTGGGAATCAATATTAAGTTGCATTTTCCTGATCACATCTACCGAGTTTTCCTTGTGAATAATGGCTGAAAATTGAAAATCTGCAATCTGCAAATTTTTCATTTCACCTCCACTTTTGCATTTAATCCTGTGAAACACCTAATGGGCTAATAAACTTCCTACAATGCTGGTTTTTAATACTTAAGTGGTGTAGTTTCTTAGATGAGTCATTTATGGGGGTATCTAACATTAAGGCCAATCAAAATCACTAGAACTGGACTGGTCCCTAAAAAAATGTATATTGCAAATTCTCTGAAAATGTGAAAATTACTACTAAATTTCTAAGCCCCTAATTCGTAAATAAAAAAAGACATTTTAAAAAAATGATGCCAACTATACAAGCCAGACATATGGTAGATGCTAGTTATTAAACTATTGAGTGGAATATCTGTCTTACACGCAGACATTTTTGAAGTTTGAAAATGGTACATTTTTCTAATTTTTTTCACGATACTTTACTATTTTTTTCACAATAAACAAGGACTTTTATTTGAATCAAAATTTTCTTACTACTTAAAGCCAATGTGTTTCGCGAGAAAACAATCTCTGAATCCACATGGATAGTTATAAAGTGTCAAAAAGTTATTCTCACATAAAATTCGATACATGCAGATTTAAAAAATGGGGCCTGCATAGAGGCGAAAAACTGGCTCCGGCGGTAAGGGGTTAATGGGGTTGTCTAATCACAGGCAAACCGTCCGTGTAGCTACAGCTGAAGAAAGCCATGTCTGGTCAGACATTTATAGTATGACATGATAGCCATTCAGATAAATGTCGTCCATTAGAAACATGAAAACTTGAGAAAGCCAGCTTTTAAGTTTTTTATTCATGTTTTATGTTAATAGAAATCCCTCCCTACATGCAGCTGTAAATTAATGGCTTACCTATTCACTCTCTTCTGCCTTCCACTAAACAACAGTAGTTTATCTGCCCTCTGGCATGGCAAAAAATGTAAAAAATGACAAGTTTGAATAACATCCTAGTCCTCTGATGCTAAGACGATAACTGGAAGGACCACTTGACTAAACACTGAAAAAAAGAATTCCCCTTCAGAACAACAAACCCAAAGAATGACTCTGTAGCTCTTGACCTAGCTTGTAAAGTCAGAGTATCCACTGCAATATTACACAGAAAATATCCCAGCTCAAACTGATATGCAAGTTACTGTTTCTTTGGAAAGCAATAAAATCAGTAAATAGTCCTTCTAATGGTACTACCATTCTCTGATGTTCTCCTTCCTAACGATCAGGCACACTCATAACACTCAGTTTTAAGAACGCCATGAGAATAAATTTTCTTAGGCAGGTATATGTTCACACTATGTACTATGGCGTGTACAGTATGCACCGCAGCACATCGTGTCTTTCGGGCGCTCGCGCTAATATGCACGTACCCCCGCGGCGCGGGGGGGGGGGGGGCAGCCGCCCGCTGGCCCCATTGACATTCATTATTCGCCGCAAGTAATTGACATATCACCATACATGCCAACTCTCCCGTTTTTGGCGGGGGGTCCCGCTATTGAGTCCCCTCCCCGCCCTCGCTCACCGGGGGAGTTGCATTTCCTCCCTGCCGCCATCATGCGGCGGGGGTCCCTTGAATGCCGCGGCGCCGAGTAAGCGCTGGTAGCGCTACTCCGGTGCCCGGTCCGTTCCCACGGCGAGTAAGCGGGCGCAGGGTCCGCTCACCCCCCGGAAGTTTCGCTGAGCAGGGAGGAGGGCAGGAGGATCGCTCCCTCCTCCCTCCCCTCCCCCTGTATGTCCGGCGCCGCTGGTGCGCCGTACACACAAGTCAGCGTCACAGAGGAAGTGACTAAGCGCGGCTGCACTCACTTCCCCTGTAACGCTGATGAGATCGGCTGGAGCGGGGGCTCTGGGAGGACCTGGTCAGGGAAGTGGGTTTTATTATTTTTTTTTAAAATATTTTAAAGGGGGGAAATGTCTGGCACAATGGGGGGCTACCTGGGTACAATGGGGGTCTACCTGGCTACAATGAGGGGACTACCGGGTAACAATGGGGGGACTACCTGGGTAACAATGGGGAACTACCTGGCAACAATGGGGGGACTACCTGGCTACAATGGGGGGGACTAACCCCGGCTACAATGGGGCATACCCGGCCCCAAAAATTTTGGGGGCACTACCTGGGTACTAATGGGGCACTACCCGGCTACTAAACGGGGGACTACCTGGCTACAATGGGGGCACTACCGGGACAATGGGGGGGGCTACCTTGGGAACAAGGGGGGCACTACCTGGCTAACAATGGGGGGCAAAGGGGGGACTACCCGGGTAACAATGGGGGGGATAAAATGGGAACGATGGGGGCACACCTGGGAAACAAAGGGGGGATCTACCTGGGGAACAGAGGGGGCACTTTCCTGGAAAGCAGGGGGGGCATCTACCGGCCCAAAAGAGGGGGGAAATACCGGCAAAAAATGGGGGCAAATACCCGGCAAAAAGTGGGGGACTACCTTTTCAAACAATGGGGGGACTAAACCTGGGAAACAATGGGGGGCAAACTACCTGGCCAAAAAATTTTTGGGGTCTTCCTGGGGTACAGAGAGGGGGATCTACCTTCCCGAAAAGGGGGGACTACCTTGGTTTTTTGGGGGGGTACTAAACCCGGCTATAAGGGCCCTCTACCTGGGTTTCTTCCCGCCCCCATGCAGTTAGGGGGAGTGGTGTGGTTTTTGAAGGGGCCCCCGGCATACGTTTCCCAAGGGTGGGGGGTGGCCATTCAAAATTTTTTCCCCCCAGCGCGGGTAAGCCGCTGCCCCAAATAAAACTCCTGGCTTTTTCATTTTTAAAAGTTGGGAACTATGCATATCACTTTTCTCCCCGCACGTATAATACGACGATTGAACCAAACAGGGGGAGGGGGGGGGTAATCCAAAGTACCTAAGAGAACTATGGAATTTCCCTAAAATTTTAGCGCGGATTTTCGCCCGTAAATTGAGCGCAAAACCCAGCGAAATTCTGCGGGAAAAAAACCCCCTGGAACAACCAAACATTTCTGTCACTCCCGCCTTGGGCATTCACCAGGGCCTTATCTATATCCCAAGCCTGTCTGGGTTTGGGCCGGGTTCAAACCCCTTTTGCTTTCAACCCTTTATTTATGGAAACTCGCTGGCCCATTGTATAAACTAAGCACATATCACCTTTCAACCATCCCGATTCCCCAAAAATTTAAAAATCTTGCGGCAGGGGGGGCCCCACACATCTCGTTTTATCGCAGTAGTCTTTTTACTATATAGTGTTTTTTGTTTTTTTATATCTGTGCCTATCCCCCTACATGTAAAGTTGGGGGCACTATAAAAAAAGATTATTTTTTTATTATTCGATAGCACAGATTTCAAAATTTAAAATCAGGAAATTCCATTTTTAAATAGCTTAAAGTTTACGGGGCAAACCCCTGCACCCCCCGGGTAAGGACCGCGGTGGTGGGCCCCGCTTTCGGTCTCCGCTGCTGTAAACTTAACCCCGCCCACTCCTGCCTCTACTTGGGGGCAGCACTTAAATTATCGGCCCTCGCTTCCCGCCGCCCCGTCCCCCTGTGGGTGCCCTGGGGTTCTCACGAGCGCCTCCCAGGACATGCGCAGCAGCCCCCCCCCTTTTGCAT
>JAODAL010085499.1:0-10568 GCA_025379985.1 Phyllomedusa bahiana
GACCCCCGCAAGCGGGTGGTAGCACCAGCCGGGGAGGGGGTTTTAAAATGGGTCCCAGCTTTCACCAGAGCCTGCCCCCAAGGAGATGGACTTTCGGGGTGGAGTCCTACCAGTCCTACCCTTGGCTCACTAGCTTTCGGTGGCAGCCAAGGCGCAGCGAGGTACCGAATCGTAAGACGAAACTCGTAGTCAAAAGTCAGGCCCACAGGTCAGAGCAGGCGGCGGAGATTCGAGGTCAGGTTACATAGCAGAAAGGTCAGGTACACGGGCAGACAGGTACTGATGAACAGGTGGAAATTGATGAACAGGAATAAATATATTAACAGGGGGAAATTGATGAACAGGAATAAATATATTAACAGGGGGGAAATTGATGAACAGGAATAAATATATTAACAGGGGGAAATTGATGAACAGGAATAAATATATTAACAGGGGGAAGTTATTGAACAGAGAAAGGCCATTAACGATTTTTGATGATCCAAGTTGACAGGATGATTCCCCTGGGCGAACGAAGTCACACACGGAGGAAATGCTCAATCAGGTTGTTCAAGTCTTACACCCATGCAAGACATTCTAAAAAGGGCCAGGAAACTTTGCATGTACTTCAGCCGTTCTTACACCACCAATCACACCCTCCTTAAGCTGCAGCGGCACACCGGCCTCCGCCAACATAGGCTGATATGTGACATTTTCAAACGGTGGAATTCCAGTCTCCATATGTTTGAATGACTCTATGAACAGAGAAAGGCTATTAATATTTTATTGATGATCCAAGCGGACAGGAGTACACCCCTGTGTAATTTTAATGTCAGATCATGACAGATCATGCGTGACACCTGCCGTTTGCTCAGGCCCTTTCATGCGGACATGCGTTATTTGGCAGTCGCCAGGACTATGGGATGAATAACGTCATTCCACTGCTTCAACGGTCTTGGTATGCAGAGGCTTACCGCTTGCCAAAAAACCTCCCATGCCACTCTCCACATCAATACTGCAAGAAGCAGGGGATATGGGCCCCATTTCTTCACTGCCAAGTAGCTGCTGACTGCCCTCCTCAAGTTGTTCATCCTCACTGTATAGTGGCGCTGAGCCCAAACCACATAGTAGATCTCTGGCTGAGGGAACCGGATGGGACCGTGGCGGGTTGAGGACAAGTGAGGGCCGCTGACCCGCTCCCAGGCCATGCCAACTAAGCATTGTGTCTGACGTTCCCACCGACTCTTGGCTGGGGTTGTCAGATGTCATCTGGGAGGAAGTGGATGACCTAGTCAACCAATCAAGGACCATTGGGTTGCTGAACAACACACGGTCGCTAGATGACAGCGGCAGTTGTGGCCTCACCGAGTGACCCCTGCTGCGATGTCCCCTTGCTGTGCTGCGATCTGGGCCTGCTGCAGGAATGTTTGTGCCACTGCCACTTGCAGGTGAAGAGCCTGCCACCTCTCTGTCTGACATACTGTTTGTTCTAAAATGTACAGAAACTGTTTGATGAAGATATCTGTATATGATAAATACACACCCTGTATTTGACTCCAAATGAACCCACTAAGAGGCTTGGATAACCCTTCTATATAAATTGCGCTCCACAAATGGGCATGAAAAATTGACTTGTATGTGCCGTTTAAAAACACTGTGGGCCACATGCATGAATCCCGCCGGGTCGGGGCGCACCTTTCCGCCAGTTTTCCGGCGGAATCTGCGCCTGATTTATGTCGGGGCCGGGGCGCGCTCATACATAGCATGTAAAGTCCGCCGCGCCTCGCCAGTGTTTTAGGCGCAGTGCGGGTCCGAGGCGCAGTGCGGGGCTGCGCCTATGATTCGGCGCCGGAGGTAGTGCGGTCATACATGTGGGGAAAAGTACGCCGTGCCTGGCCAGTGTGTTAGGCGCAGTGCGGGGACCGAGGCGCAGTGCGGCGCTGCGCCTATGATTCGCCGCCGGAGGTAGCGCACTCATACATGCGGGCAAAAGTTCCCTGCGCCTCGCCAGTGTGTGTGGGGCACAGTGCGGGGACATGGGCGCAGTGCGGGACTGCGCCGAAAAACAGTTCCGATGCGAGACAGGCTGGAACAGCGAGAAATCATTCCACATGTCGGTGCGGAGTATGAATCAAAAATCGCCTTTATAAAGGCGTTCAACATTCTCAGAAAAAGAGCTGAAACCTAAAAAATAAAATATACATAAAACAAAATCACTTTCCAATGTCCTAATTCAAGAATTAGGATATTAGAAATTGCCGGGAAATACAGTAATTCAACTTCTGAAAGCTATTCTGATTGGTCGGCATAAACGGCCAATCAGAATAGAGCGACATTGAACCATTAAAACCTGTGGGGAAGTTTAGACCAATCAGAATCCACGGCGGGACAGTTCAAAATACTGTAAAAATGCTGAAAAGAGGTGATTGGCTGAGCTAGCGGGGGCTCGGCTAGCTCAGCCAATCAGAATAGGAGCGACAGAGACCCATTCAAACCTATGGAGAATTATTGACCAATCAGAATAGGAGCGACAAAGACCCATTCTAGTCTATGGGGAAGTTTAGACCAATCAGAATCCATGGCGGGATAATTCAAAATACAGTAAAAAGACAGAAAAGAGCTGATTAGCTGAGCTAGCGGGGGCTTGGCTATACCAGCCAATAAGAGCGCGAGCTACTTCTACCATTATAGTCTATGGAGAGATGGGCGCAATGCAATCTCGGTGCTCAGCGCCGTGCGGCATGAAGTATTAATAAAAAAAATATTTTTATTAAGTGTAAAACATTATCAGATAAAGAGCCGAACCCTTCTTTACAAATAAAGCAGTTAAAAACCCGAACAACGCGTTTGTCGCCGAGATCGGCGCTACATAGGGAATTGCAATGGAGAGACTTGCCGGGAAATACAGTAATTCAAATTTGTTGGAATAATACTTATTACTGTGTGCAACAACCACTTTTGTATGTATTGCATGTGTGAGCCTTTGTCAAGGGATATTGTCATTGTTGATAAAGTTAGGCTGTTTAAAAAAAAAAAACTGTGAGAGGAAGAGACAATTCAGATCTTACTGCAGATGGACTGATAGATGCAGACATGTTCTCATGTGTGCTGAGAAGTTAAACTTGTTGTGTTCATGAATAAAGTTCCTTTTGCTGTTCCACTACTGGATAATGATCTGGATAATCTGCTGCTAACAGGTTATGGGCCCAGTATCCAAGTATCCCAGTATCCAAGTATTCCAGTATCCCAGAACAACAGTAAAGTGTGAACAGTGAGAAGATAAATAAGAAGATAAGATGGCTGCTAATAGCAATCCTGTGAAATTCTCAGTGCCAAGCCTGACAAACCAGAACTACCAATCCTGGAAATTCAAGGTGAAGATGCTTCTAATAAGAGAAGGTACGTGGAAATATACACAGGAGCCCAAGCCTGATCCTCCATCAGAGAAATGGATAGAGAAGGATCAGAAAGCACAGAGCACTATCTCCCTCCATATAGATGATGACCAAATTGTACACATATGCAAATGTAACACTGCAAAGGACATGTGGAAGAGCTGCAGAAAGTGCATGAAAGAACAAATCTCAGCAATAAGCTTTATCTAATGAGGATATTGTATCAGTCCGAGTTAAGTAAGGGCCAGAATATGCAGGACTACATCAGAGACACCCTAGAAATAGTGGAGCGTCTGCGCGGAATAGGCGAAAACATAAAAGACTTCCATGTTGCTGCACTGTTACTCAGTGGTCTCCCAGAAAGCTATGACACACTGGTCACTGCACTAGATGCACGGCCTGATGACGAGCTCACATTAGAGTATGTTAAAGGCAAGCTTGTGGATGAGTACAAGAGAAAAACAGAGAGTACAAGCAGCAGTGATATGTCCATCACAGAATCTGCATTAAAGACTCAGGACCATACAACACATAAGAGTCATATAAAGGAAACACGTGAATGCTTTGTGTCAGGGACTGGTCAGGGATACACACACAGACAAGTGGGCCCTGACTTGACCCCAAGCCCCCCCCCTCCCTTTTTGGGGAAAACCCGACTCCTTAACAGGGGGGCCCCCCAACCAAAAGACTGTTTGCTGCACTTTTTAATAAGTGTGAAAAGGGAAGGAAAAACCCGAAAAAAACAAAAAGTAGCCCGGGGGTTCCAAAGTCACAACGGGTTTCGGGAAAAGAGGAAAAAGAGGCGTGGGGACAAGGGGGAAACCCCTTGGCATTTAAAAAGTCGGCAACAGAACGGGCAACGTGGTACGAGACGTGAGCAGGGGGAAAAAAACCGGGGCCCAAAGCCAAAGGTCAGGAAGCATAAAACAAAAAGGGCAAACACGGCGAACTACGGGGAAAAAAACCCTTTTAGCAGGAAAAGATAGAAAAAGTGGGGCTAAAAAATTGGGGAAGGGGGATGAAAGAGAGCAAAGGTGATGGGAAAGCAGAACCCTGTAAAACACTGAGGGGTTGAGTTTAAACCCCGAGAGTGCTGGAAACCCCTTTTCCCGGGGGCGTTGGCAGGATTAAAATTAGGGGCCCAGAAGGAAGACCTTTGTTCACCAAAAAAAAAAGAAAGGGCCGCTTTTTGGGGTCGCAGGGGCCCTTTCGCCAACGAAGAGCCAGATGAAAAGAACGTACAGTCCCCCCCCTTTTTAGGGGGGGGGCCAACCGGCCCCTCCTTAGGTCCCCCCTGGTTTGGGGGGGTTTAGTTTGGGGGAACTTTCCCACAAGCCCGGGGGGTTTCCCAAGCCCCTAACTGCACCCTTTCCCCGCCCCTCTGGACCCCCCCTTTTTCCCAGTAATAGGTTTGGGAGGCGTTTTTGGACTCACAGGAGTAAAATTAACGCTCAATTTCATATTCTAATTTCCCCTTGTATAACCACGGGGCCCGAGGAGGGGACGACCGTCACAGCAGGAATGTCCCTTTAAGAAAAATTTTTTGGGAAAAAACCCCAGGATGAATGCGGGGGGGAAATTGGGGAAGGGAAATCTAAAAGTTTCCCGGGGTTTTTAAAAATTTTCAGAATAAAAAAAGGGGTACCAAAAAACCGAGGCGCAAAATTTGGGAGCGGGACCCAAACGGGGAAATTTTTTTGTGGGAGAGCCACCCCTTTGTCCCCGGACACTTTTTCAGGCCCCGGGTCGACGTTTTCTTTAGCTTATTTTTTTTTGTTTTGTTGGGCTTTTTCTAAAAGCCCTCGGGGGCCCCCTCCCCCCGATGTGCACATCGCTTGATGGCGGTTTTTAGGGAAAAGGGGAACTTAAAATTCGAAACCCTGTTCGGGGGAAAATACCGGGGGTTGAAAGCGAAATTACAGAAAAAGGGAAAGAAATTGGGTTTTTGAGGAATTCTCTTTGTTTGTTAAGAGCAAACTCGGCCATGGGCAAAAAACTCACTCCCTTCTCCTGACACTCCAAACAAAACATTAAAAATTTTGTTTTTTGGACTGATTAAGTTTTTCCAGTCTCCCTTTTGTTGGGGGTGGAAGGCAGAGGGAAGGACAAAGAGATGCCTAATTTCCACAAAACACCCTCCAAACCTTGACACAAACTGTACCCCTCTATCGGGACAAAAATACGGGAAAGGAATACCAAAAGTCTAAAGTTTTTTACGAAAAAAAAATCGGCGGGGGTTTTTGGCGGGAAAAAATTTTTCTTTAGGGGCAAAAAAGAGGGACAAAATTTTAGAAAATGGGTCCACCACCCCCCCAAATTACTGACTTACCCTTAAAAAGGGGGGAAAGGTCGGTAATAAAATCCTTAGATTTTTGGGGGGCCCCTTTCTTTGGGGGCAACGGCAGGGGGTTTGCAAAACCCTTTCCCCGGAAGTTGCCGGGGTCCCTTTCCCCTGGCAAAAGTCTCACAGCAGTAAAAAATTTTTCCCTGACATCAGGGCTGCCACGGGGGGCCCCCAATAGGTACGAACGGGGTTTTTCCCGGGGTCCCCGCGATGCCAGGATCCCCGGGCCAGAGCGGGAGGATTTGGCCCTCCCCCAAAAGATTTTAAAACGGGGGATGACATGGAAAAAAAAGGGGTTTTTCCGGGGGAAAAATATGGGGGGGGGCCAACCCTGAGAGTTCGCAATCTTTGGAGACTAAGTCAGGGGGAAAGGGTAGCAAAAAACCCACCCCCGGGACGAGGAAATTTTCGGGTTCCTCCCCCGAGAGGTCACTTTACCAAAGCTTGGGAAAGGGCGTCACCTTTAAAACTTTTTTTTGCCCGGGGACGATAGGTCCCCCACAAATTTGGGAAAACCTGGGAAAAAAACAGACCCTTGGTTGGCGGGGGTTCAACCGTTTAGCATTATCAAGATACAACAAAAAATTTTTTTATGGTTTTGTAAGAACAGTCACCCGATGTCTGGCCCCCCCCCAAAAGGGTTTTCCTCCACTCTTCAAAAGCCCTTTTTAATGGCTAGCTTTTTCCCGGGGTTCCCAAATACCGAATTTTTGACCCCCGGGCGGGGGAAAGAACTTTCTGGAGAAAAAGGGCAATGGGCCAAAAAATTTATATAAGGTTCAGTTCCCGGGGGGACAGGACGGTCCCACCCCTGTTTCAGATGCGCCCCAACTCAAAAATGAAAAAAGGGGTTGTTCGGATCGGGGTGGCCCCAAGCGGGTGCAGAAGTGAAACATATTTTCAAGGTTTTAGAATTTCCTGTTCGGCCCGGTGTCCCGGGGGGTGGGGTCTGCCCCTTTCTTAAATTTAAAGGGCATTTAGGGGGTTTTAAAAATCAAGGAGAAATTTTTGATAAAATTTTCGATTTTTAATTTTGCAAAACCTAAAAAGCTTTTGGAAACTCCTTTGGGGAGTAGGTCCCCACCCACTGTTTTGGGTGGCCGAAACCTTTTTGGGTCCATACTTATACATAGGGTAAGTATGTACCCCCAAAACCCTATCTCCCGGTTCCCAAAAGACATAAAAGCGGTTTTGGGGCATAATTGATTCTTTAAAGTAACCTTGAGAGGAAACCCCCCCTTACATGATTCCCAAAGAGTTCATAACCGGGGGGAAAAAAATGAGGTGTCATCAAAATACACAATAAAAAAACGACCCAGAAGGTTCCCAAAGAAAGCATTAAAAATTTGTTGGGGAAAAAGGCTGGGGCAAAATTTCAAAGGGCCAAACGGCATGACTTTGGTTTTTCGAAGTCCCCCCCAGGTGTATTAAAGGCCCTTTTTTCCAAATTTTTCCCCTTCCCCGATCCCCCTTTGGTTTTTTTGCCCCACGGAGATCAATTTTGGAAAACCTTTGGGCACCGACCCACCTGGGTAAAAAGATCCGGGGTCGGGGAAGTGGGTGTGGTCTTTTATAGTTGGGTCTTATTGAGCTCCCCGTAGTTTAATACAGGGCCCGGGGGCCTCCCTCTTTTTTCCCCGACAAAGAAAAAACCAGCAAACCCCCGGGGTAGGGGGATGGGCCCTTTTTGACCCTTTTTTCCCGGCTTTCCCTTTTATATTTACGAAAAGAATTCCCCTTTCCGGGGGGAGATAAGTTGAAAAAAAACGACCCTTTTTAGCGTGGGCCCCCGGAAAACCCGGGCTATACGCAATTTATTGGCCGATGCAAACGGGGGGGGGTTTTTCCGCAACGGGCCCCTCAAAGGGCATCTTTAAAAACAGGGGACGAAAAGGGATTAATTTAATTTATCAAATTTTTAGAACACCCCCAAAGGGCTGTTTCAGGGCTTCAAAAGAGGGCCCATGAAACCCCCCAAATTTTAAAAACCCAATCACAGTCCCCAGTCCAAACAAAGGATTTTTGAGGCGTAACCATGGTAAACCCCAAAAAAATAACAGTAGTAAGTCCTTCCCCTTTCAAAAAAAAAAAAATTGTTTCGGGAAAGCAGGCACCCAACAATTTTTAAGTAAATTTTTAGTGGTGCGGGTTTTCTATTCTTCCCCCCATTAAAGGGGGTTTGGTCGCACCTGAAACCAAAAAGGGGGGAAAACTAACGGATTAGCTCTACCCCCAAGGTTTGGGGGCCCGTCATTTTCAAAAAACTAACAGGGTGCTTTCCCGAATCGATCATAGCCTTTACCACAAAACTCTTGGCCCCCGGGAAAATTTAAGGTTTTCCCGGGAAAAAAAAATTTTTTATCCCCAAATTTAAGGGTTTTCCCCGTAAAGCCTGAGTTAACCTTTTAGGCGTTTTTCCCATTTTCCCACGGGGGCCCTTTGGCCCCGGGTTTGGGGAGCTCCTCGGGAAAGGGGCCACTCCCCAACCCGGTAAAACCCCAAAGGGATTGTCCCCCGATGGGTTTCCCCCTGGGTAGCCCTTTACGCGGGGCCCAAAACCCAGGGTTTCCCCTTTCCCCCCCCGCAGCAGGAGATTTGGGAAAAGAGTGAAGAGATTTTTAAACAGACCCTAGTGGGAAAAAAAATTAACAGGGGGCTTCGATCTAAAAATTTCCAGAAAAAAAAAACCCCCCCCCTTTTCCCTTGGGGTCTTTTTCTCAACCTTTTTTGGGCGATAGATACCCAAGGGCATAAAATTTCCCCCAAGGGCTCTGGGGGTAGGAAAGACACCTTCCCCATCCCTTTACAGCTTCAGACAGCCCCTGTCCCGAAAGGGGTTTTTTAAGGTGGATTAGGCCACCCCAAAATTTCCGAGCTCCAATTTGGGGAAATTTTGAGCATTTCTCCCCAGGGGGCGAAAGACCCCCGCTGGATGGGTAAAGATGGGGTTTCCCCCAACGCTGCCCCGGTTTTTTTTGGGGCATATTAAAAATGGCTTTTTAAAAAAAAATTTTCCCCGGGTCTCCATCAGGGGGCCCCAGGAGGCCTTTCTTAATGCCCCCAAACCTGAGGTGGACCCTGGAGGAGGGAAACCCCCCTGGCAACTTTCTCAGGGCCCCTGAGGAAAAATTGGGTTTAAAACCCAAAAAAAAAAGGCGACAGGTTTTCCCCGAAGGTCCCAAAAATTATCAGGGTTTTCCCTTTGAAACAGTCAGGAAGTCGCAGGGTTTTGGGTTTTTGCTGTACCCCCTTGGGCCCACAAAAGGGAGAGGGGGGCGGATACTAACGGGCGACTGGATCAGGAGGGGAGTCATGGAAACCAGTCGGGGTTAGGGTCCCGGGACCTAAGGGCCCCCCGGCCCCGGAAATTTTCGTGGTTAAACCCCACCAGAAAAGGTCCCAGACCGAAATCGGTATCAATAAACTGGGGGGGAGGTGAGAAGGGGTTTTTAGTATTGGGCCCTGCTATAATGTTTGGGGCTTGGGCAGGGATAACCCCACACAGACAATGGGCCCCCGACCCCTGATCCCAGCCCCCGGTCCCTGCCCTTTTGGGGGGAACCCCATCCTTAAAACGGCCCCAACCCGAAGACGGGTAGCTTTCCATGTTATAGGGGGGGGGGGGGGGGGGGGGGGGGGGGGGTTTACAAAAAACAGGAAAAAACCAAACCAACAAAAAAAAGAGTAGTCCCGGCGGTTTCCCAAAATCAGCAACAGTTTTGGGGGAAAGAGGTACAGAGGCGTGAGGGCAAGGGGTAAAACCGGGGGGGAGTCCCCAAAATCGGGGGAACAGTACGGGCAACGTGGGGACCCGAGACGTGAGACAGGGGGGGAAAAACCCGGGGCCAAAGCCAAAGGTAGGAGAGAAAAAACAAGGAAGCAAACACGGCGGGAAATAAAAGGGAAAAAAAACCCATAGCAGGCAAAGATAGAAAAAAGTGGTGGCCTAAAAAATTTGGGAAGGGGAGGAAAGAGAGCCGGGGGTGATAGGAAAACAAATCCCGTCCAAACATGAGAGTGAGATTAACCCCCGAAAGGGGCTGGAAAGTTTCCGGCCACGGGGGTTGGCCAGGATTCAAATAAGTCCCCGAAAGGAAGGGCAGTGTTCACAAAGAAAAAGTAAGGCCCCCGCAGTTATGGGCGCGTGGCCCTTTGCCGACGACCAGAAACCAGATGACACGAAAGTGAATTTGTATTTCAGGAAAACCTTTGGGCACATAAAGGCCAAATTGCAATTCTTTGGGAAAGGGAACAATGGGAATTTAGCTTTTAAAAAAAAAGGGGAAAAATCAGAAAACCCAAAAATGTAATTTAAAGAAGAAAAGGGCACTGGTTTTTGCTGAATAAACATTTAATACAAGTACAGGCAATCAAAGACAAGTATGGTGTATAAAACTCCGGGCCACGCCCCCATGACAAAAACAGAAGTTTCTTTTTTTGAACCCGGGGCCCCCGCCAAACAAAAACGTCATTTTTACCCAATGGTTTAAATATAAACTTCAGAAGTAATAGGAGGGTGGCAAACCCCCACTGCCAAGTCTCTCCCAAAAAGAAACCAAAAAAGATCCAAATAAAGGTTTTGCTCTATGTTCCAAATCTTTAAAACAACTTGTTTTTCCTGAAAAAATCAAAAAAAGGGGGAATGTTAGTTACTTTTATTGGGTAACCCGCTGCACCCTCAACAAGAGGGGGTTTATACTCTTGCAAAAGGAAATATCAAAAATTTATTTGTACCAATTAAAAATTTAGGAAAGGGTTTAAACTGTCAAACAAAGAAAAATTTAGAATTGCATCCCCTGTGTGGCATCGACGCTTTGGGAAAAGGGACCCAAAAGCAATAAAAAAGCTAG
>JAODAL010085500.1:0-10568 GCA_025379985.1 Phyllomedusa bahiana
CTAAAAAAACCGTCTGACGCCGTCTTCCCAACGGGGTTTTTCCACCAAGTATTAAGTCTTGTTCACCAGGGGGATCAATACTTATTTCTCACTGCAAAATGCAAAAAAAATTTATAAAAATGTGTTTTTCTGGTTTTTATTTGGATATTCATCTCTCAATTTTAAAATTAACCTCCCTTTAAAAATTTTATAGACTGTTCATGTCTCTGTCAGTGGGCAAACTTACACACTCAGCTAGGGAGCAAATAATTATTTCCTTCACTGAGCTGAAACATTACAAGTACAGGGGTAAATAAAGTACAAATTTTAAACTCCCCCTTTGATGGAGTGCCTTTTGGAAAAGGGGTGTGTTTTATAATAATTTTTTAAAAATTATATTTAAAAATTTTTAAAATTTAAATAAATTAAATTATATAAATTTTAAAATTTTTTTTAAAAATATAAAACCCACAAACAAAAAATAACAATTTTTTTGATTTAAATTGTTAAAAATCAAATTTCTTAAAAACCCCCTTAATGGTTGGTAGGGTCAAATTTAAACCTCACAGCAAAATCAAATAAATTTTTTCTGTATTTTCTGGATTTTTTTTTGTAATTCATCTCTCAATTTTTAAAATTAACCTCACTTAAAATTATAACTGTTTCTGCCCGTCAGTGGGAAATTTTACACAATCACAAGGGGCAAAAAATTAAAACCTTCCCGAGCTGAAACATTCAAGTACGGGGGGTAAAAAGAAAAAAAACATCCCTTAAAGGATCCTTGGAAAAAGTGTATAATAAAAATAAATATTATATAAAAAAATAATAAAAAAATTTAAATAAATTAAATAAAAACTTAAAATAAATTTATAATTAAACACACCCCCCCAACACAAAATTTTAAAATCAAATAACATTTTATTAGGACCCTGGCGGGGAGCCAAATCTTAATGGTTTGGAAAGGTCAAATTTTCTTCCCGGGAAAAAGCAAATCATTTTACAAGGTTCCTGGTTTTATTTTGGGATATTTTCTTAAATTTTTTCCTCCCCCTTAAAATAAACTTTTTTGGGAAACTACCCCAAAAAGAAAGGAAACAAAAAACCTTTACGTAATAAAAATTTATTTAATAAATTTTTTTTCACACACGTAAATCTTAAATACAGTATAACCTTATTCTATCCTTTTCCAGATAGCAACTTGGCGTGCAATAACTTCCTTTCGTTCGTGTCTGCATGTCATCATATACACTGTCATATTCATACACGGATGCATCCTCCTCCAGGGCTTTCTGCATTTCCAGCTTGGTCTTGGAAGAGAGATTTAAACATGAACGTTTCTGCAATTCATCATATTTTATTACAATGATCTCAGAATGATTAAGATAAACCCTATTAGATCTCCACCAGTAAAGGTCAAAGTTTAACATCCCACCTGTACTATTCTAGATAATAGCGAGATTAACCAGAGTTCTCGTTAAAACATATGGAAAGCTATAAATTGCACAGAGCACTAGATTGCAACACTTTACATGATGTGTGATTGCTACAGAGGCACTAGAAAAAGATATAGTTTTCAGTTTATAGCAATGCACGGTTACCACAGATTTAAACAATGACTTATAGGAAACCCATCAGCACAGAGGCAGCATGCAATAAACCATTTTACTCAGAAATGCTACACGGTTTCAGAGGTAACACACTTTAAAAATGAACCAAGCATGGAGGGGATGGGGGGAGAGAAGGTCATCAGGTCCATCAAAGAGAGTGATGGGGGCGGCTTCTCTTGGTTCAGTTCAACTTAAAGGGGTATTCTGGTATAAAAACTTAAAGGGGTCATCTCACTACAAAGATAAGCTTTCAACATGTAGAGACAGGTTATTGAAAACTTTTTCCAAATTCTTTGCTTTGATGAGGAGATGAGAGATTCTAACTGTTCTGAGTGCACGCAGTTCGGCATCTGAGAGCAGGGAGGGACACCTGAGAGTGCGAGTGTGTTATCTCGAACAAACAGGAACTAGTGAGGGAGCAGAATATGAGATGTACAAGAGGGTGGAGCCTGGCTCTTCAGTTGCCAGGGGAATACTGGGGGAGGAGGAGAACAGCTGGGAATAGATGTCAGCAATGCATGATGGGAACCGTAGTCTGCTATCCCCATGAGCTGCTGCATGAAGCCCATACCCACACATGCTTCCTGAAGAGAAGATCATAGGGGCAATAGTTTGACAAAAAATAGGTCAATTATACATGTTCGGATGTAGGAATTAGGCCTTTGTACACCCAGCGTTTAACTCTGTGTTTACAATGCGTTTTAGATCCATCTCTGGACCCAGCAGGACGGACCCAGAGACGTTCCAAAACAATTAGCAGTGAGATTATCACTGGCGGGCTAAAGAACACGCAGCGGCGTTTACTTGAGAGATCGCCGCTGCGTGTTCCCCTCCTGCCTGTCGCTCTTCCGTCTTTGGAAATGAACTGCATGTCAATTCTTTCAAAGACGGACCCGAGCTGAGCTATGGAAACACACGCAGCGGCGATCTCTCATGTGAAATGACGCTGCATGTTCCTCATAGCCCACAGTGATAAACTCACTGCTAATTGTGTAGATCCGTCCTGTCCTCTGGATCGTCCCAGAGATGGTTCCAAAAAAGCGCTTGTAACAAGGAGTGAAAACTCAGTGTGAACAAGCCGTTAGTGTTATACTGTTGCTCTGTGTGGACTCGCCCTCCAGTGCCCTTTCATGTTCTTTGTCTGAATGCTGGAATACTCCTTTAAAGGGACACTCCCATTAAAATTTTTCTTTTCATGTACTGACAAGCAATATGTGGTGGCTGGTTCTTCTTTTTTTAAAGTTCCCTTATGTACGTTACTATCTCTGACTTCACTTCTGTGATCTCTGATAGCACAGCAGGGATAGAATTGCTTGCCTTACCTTTTTTCAGGCCAGCTATGGCCTGAGAAGTGTAAGTATTATGTGTAGACACCTCTTTCCATCTTTATTTATTTCTGGTCATTATGAATAGATGATTTAGTGTTCTATTCGAAACTCATCTATCCCTCGAATGAGAACAATAAAGCAACATTAGGTAGGGCATTCACCTACTATTTAAGGAGATAAGCACAACTGAAGTAATTAAAATGAGGCTGGCCTCCGCCATTTCGAAGTTTAATCTCACAGCTAGATTAGACAATCATTTTAATTTATTTTTTAATTAGCCTAAACTGCCAAAACCCCCAAAAATATTTCTACGAAAAAAAAATTTCCCGAAATGAAAGTGCCCATTACACTAGCTGGTGCCAGCTTTTTAAAATTACAGCTGACACCTGTTGCTAGCAGCTGGATTGGAGAGAATTCCAAATGCTCGGCCCATTTAACTGCTTATACTAAAGGTCAGCATGACAGTGGGCACGTAGTAACCGTTAGAATGAGGTTCGCAAGCAACCCCTGATCCATAAATGTCAAGTCACAAACATTTATTTCCGCTTTGTAACTTGAAATATGAGATTGTTCGGGACTATTAATGTGTAGTGGGGAGAAAAAAGGTGTAAAAAAGTTTTTAAAAATATATTAAAAAACAAAAAGATAACTTGCATTTTTTGGGGGTAATCGCGTCTTGCATAAAAAATTGATCATGTTTACGCTCCAAAATTAGTACCAAAAAAAACTAGACCTCGACCTGCAAAAAAAATAAGCCATCACATAGCATAAAAATACAAAAGTATTATGATCTCAAAAAACTGTGCAATGGAGATTGAATTAAAATAATAATCTTCTCCCACAAAAAAACAAGATGATCATAAGGTTACTATTGTGACATAGAACTCATACAGTAGATGAGTGTTTTGGGAAAGTGCGCCAAAGTCACACAAACGATTATATGAAAAATCTGGCATCTTGTATAACACAAAAAAATGAGTAAAAAAAAAGAAAGGTTGCAAATGATAAATTTTACTGTGTTAAGAAATTTCAAGCAAATTTTAACAAATTTAGTCTAGTTTATACTTTAAATAGTTTATGGCCTTGGCTGTGGGCCCAAACTGCGTCAATAGTCACAGTGCAAGCCTATCAAACATCATCTTGTCAATGTCATTCTGATTAGAAATGAATGGCATGAATACTACCATTTCCACAAGTCAGTTCAACCATATCGATGTACTTGAGATGATGCCTTGAGCGGAGCCTTAGAGAGAATTACAATAACCTGGCTCAAGAAGCTGAAGGTTTTACAGTAAAAGTATGTACTTGATAAATTCTAAGCACAGAATATTATAAACATTTTCTCATTTTCTACTGTTTATTCTCTTTCATCTTTACTTAGGATACATAACACACAATACCTGCTTCATCACACGCTTTTTTAGGGCTTCTTTTCTTAGAGTTTCTCCAACTGACCTCTAGAGATACAAAAAAAAAGTAATATATAAATGTACATATATCAATTTGAACTCTAAAATTCAGTTCATATACCTTAAAGGGGTTTTAACATGAAGTAAAATTGATGTGGGAATCTTGCAAATTAAATAAAACATTTTCACCTTTCATTATTAAAAATTCTGTACCATTTTTGTTTTACCTGCTACCAAAGTGATCCATAATGTATACCTTGTCTACAGGGGATAGGACCAGTGACCAGAGCTCCTCATCCTGGCCGCAATGGCAACTGGCAGCTATTGTCCGTCACTTCCCTGCTTAGCAATCACACACACTCACTGCTAAGCGAGTGTTCACCCCTTTAGTTATTCTACTTTAGTAATCCATTCAAAACAGGTAAATAAAATACAAGAAAAAAAGAAACCTCAAATTAGGTACAGAGGAAAAGAACATTTTATACACCGGTTATTTTTGCAAACTTGTTTTTCCGACCTACAAAGAATGGAGACTCTGTAATTAATAACTTTTATTGCCATGACAGAAATATTTTAAACAATAAAAAACAGAACTATAATATTTGGTACAAAACAATTGTTTGCAATTAACAGAGGTCAGACGTATTCAGTAGTTTGTCTTGACCAAGTTTGCACACACTGCATCAGGGATTTGGGCCCCACTTCTCCATACAGATCTTCTCCAGACTCTTTAGGCTGTCGCTGGCCTGAGCATGAGTTTCACTCCCTTCAAAGATTTTCTATTGGGTTCAGGTCTGGAGACTGGCTAGCACTCCAGTCTTGGAAATGCCGCTTAGTGGAACACTTGCTTAGTGGAACTGACTGTCATTGTCCTGCTGGAAGACCCAGTCACAACCCATCTTCAATGCTGTAACTGAGGAAAGGAAATTGTTGGCTAAAATCTCGCCATACATGGCCCCATCCATCCTCCCTTCAATACAGTGCAGTCGTCCTATCCCCTTTGCAGAAAAGCACCCCCAAAGTATGTTGTTTCCACCCCCATGCTTCACGGTTTGGATGATGTTCTTCGGGTTGCACTCATCCTTCTTCTTCCAAACACGGCGAGTGGAGTTGATACCGAAAGGTTCTATTTTGGTCTCATCTGCCCCATGACCTTTCCTCCAATGCAATCCTCGGTATCATCCAGATGGTCACTTGCAAACTTCAAACGGCCCTTGGACATTGTGCTGTGTGAGCAAGGGGACCTGGCAGGCCCTGCAAGATTTTAATCCATGACGGCGTAGTGTGTTACTAATGGTAATCTTTGTAATCAGCTCATTGACCAAGTCCTTCCGTCTAGTCCTGGGCGGATTCCTGACCTTTCTCAGAATCATCCCTTACCCCATAAGGCTAATCTTGCATGGAGCCCCAACTGAGACATTGACATTATCTTGGGTTATCTTCACATCTATTTTTCTAATAATTATGCCACACAGTTCTTGCCGTTCCTCACTAGGCTGCTGTTTCTATTGTCCTTTACCCATTACCAGCACTTGTGCATCTAAATTTTGGCCCTGGGTCCTAGACAGCTTCTTTGCTTTGGCCATGGGGAAGTGTGATTGGATTGAATGTAACAGGTGCCTTATACAGGTAAGAGTTCAACAGGCTATAGAAGATACTGTATAGGCCAAAGCTCTGACTTGCCGGCATACAAGGCGCATGTTTTTACCGTGAATAACTTATACTGTAGTATAAGTGTAACATCCTGCTTTTTTAATCATCTGATTGATGACAGATAAATCAAGCATTTAGTAGAACAAACACCGACAAGCAAAATGGTAACAATGTTTTGGTAACTTTTGATTTCAGCTCAATATCCTTACTCCATTCACTACAGCTTTTGTCAATAAAAGATGGTAGTCTCCACTGTTAATCATCTTAGCTATCTTAAAGTAAATTTGACTTGCAAGTATTTAGCATCTGCTTAGTTCTGCACATTTCAGGTAACTGCATTGTTAATAGTTGCTCCTAAAAAATTAAAATGTTTAATTTTTATTATTTGGTTAGTTATTTGTAAATCCTCCTTTGTTTTCAATAACCGCCTGAATCCTTCAGGAGCTCTGAATCAATTTTCAAGTATGTCTTTTTCCAAAAACTGAACCAGTCTCCTTCAACATGTTTCCAATGTTTGTGCAAGACTGACTTTGGTTTGAATACAGCTTTTTTTTCCAACGTCTACCCACAAGTGTTTCAATTGGTAGAGTCTGATGACCTGTGAGGCCAAAGCAGTAACTGTACTCCTTGTCATATGATACCATTCTGGTCCAACCTTGAGCGTCTGCTTCAGATCAGTGTCCTGCTGGAACTGTGCGGTCATCCTATTAATACCCGATAGACCCCGAGTAATGAAGTAACCTCGCTTGTAGGATGACCACATACACTCACCACCGTCCACTTTATTAGGTACACCATGCTTAGACACGGTTTGACCCCCTTTTGCTTCAGAACTTCCTCAATCTCGTGGCATAGATTCAACAAGGTGCTGGAAGTAATTCCTAAGATTTTGTCCAAATTTGACATGATGGCATCAACACAGTTCGCAGATTTGTCGGTCTGCACATCCATGAATGCGAATCTCCCTTCCACCACATCCCCAAAGATGCTCTATGGATTTTGAGTCTCTGGTACTGTGGAGCCATTTAGATACATGTGAACTCTATGTGTCAATGTCAAGAAACCAGTTCTGAGATGATTCATCCAGCTTTATGACGATGGCGCATTACCTGCGAAAATAGCCACAGAGTGTTGGGTGGCGTGCAACGAGTGGCTCATTTGGGTACAAAGGGCCCAAAGAGTGCCGAAGATAAAAAATTTCCCACACCATACACCCATCTCCACCACAACCTGAACCTTGAAACACATCAGGATGGATCCAAGCTTTCATGTTGTTGACGCCAAATCTGACCCTACCATCCAATGTCGCAGCAGAAGAGTCGAGACTCTCAGACCAGCAACGTTTTCCAATCTATCTACAGTCACAATTTCGATGAAGCTATGGGCAGAATTTGGAGCCTCAGTTTCCTGTTCTTTCAGATGAATAGGAGTGGCACTCCGTGTGGTCTCTGCTCCTGTAGCCCATCTGCCTCATAAGTTCGCGTACTGTGCGTTCAGAGATGTGCTCTTCTTCCTACCTTGTTGTAACTGTGGCTATTTGAGTCACTGTGCCTTTCTAATCACTCGAACCATTCCTGCCGCCGTAATTCCCTCCATTATTCTCCTTTGATACCTCTGCAATCAAAAAGGCAGTTTTCCGCCACGGACTGCCGCTCACTATGGTGTTTTCTTTTCGACCATTCCTCTGTAAACCCTATAGATGTTTGTTCTAAAATCCCCAGGTAGACACAGTTTCTGAAATCCTCAGACCCAGCCCTACTGCACAAACAACCATCCCACGTCAAAGGCACTCAAATCACCTTTCTTCCCCATATACTGATGCTCCGTTTGAACTGCAGAGATTGTCTTGGACCCAATTCGTACATGCCTAAATGCACTGAGTTGCCAGCCGATGTGATTGGGCTGATATAGAAATTAAGTGTAACGAGCATTGACAGGTGTACCTAATAAGTGCCTGTGATGTATACTCAGTATTGATACAACATGATCCTCGGATCAGCTTTCCAATATCTTTGGCTGTGAAAACATCCCCCATATCATCAGATTCCTTCCACCGAATTTGACAGTTTCTTCTTCGAATTTCTCGTAAGATTAAGTCCCATCACCTTCCAGACCCATTTCACCCATCCAAGCCTGTTTATTGGACCTGCATTTCATCACTCCAAATCTCCTGGTTCCAATCTTCCCATTGTTTGCACTTTCATGCAAACCGAGCCAACGTCTTATGAAAGATATTGAAGTCGAGCGGCTTCTACCCATTTTTGTTCGGCCGATCATTCCAGACTTGTGTAATGTGTGTGCATGGTGCTTGCATTGACCTCCGATCTCACTCTTACGAAGCCTAATAGCCGCCCTCCAGTGTCATGTCTGTCGCTAGAACTGATAGACACTAGTGATGAGCCGACTTCGGAAATATGAATTTTTGCCTGGACGTCACCTCTTGCTTTTAATGGATATATGGACTCCATTTCAATATTCTTCCTGCTGTCATGGCCTCATATGATGCAGGTTTGGCAATTTTCATTATCGATGTAGCTAGAGACATTTCTCTTTTCTTGAAGATCTTCTTATGACTACTTGAACCATTGACCTTTCGCTAGATTCCCGAGATAACACACTGAGCTATTAGGAATTGAGAACAGGTTGTAATTATTGTAGTAAGAATAAGAAAAAGATTGTTCCCACTATTCAGGAGCAAAACATAACAACGCATTACATGACAAAAGAATCTTCAGAAATAAACCATATGCTCAAAATAGTTGGCAATCAAAGTTATGTAATTAGGATAGCAAGATGAAATTTTCGTATAAAATGAAGTATCTTCACATTGATAGTTTGTAGTGGTTGGGGAATATGGAGCCTGAAAGACAAAAAAGTTCAAAACAGTTGTTATCCCTTTTGTTTTTCAGTAATAAGAATACATTCTTGAGATTTCGACTTAAGAACACACACACAAAAAATATGCTAAATATGCAAAACGCTGCAGTAGTGTTAAAAAAAAATTTCAACCAAAAATGTCCTGTAATAACATTTGCGGAGGTGACTAGAGTTTGTTCCAGAGAAATAGTGATTTGCCTCCAACAGATCCTCCTTCATCAGATGAACCTCATAATCTTGATCTCATTATTTCCTGGCAATGAGAAAGGCGCCTCTCCTAACACTAATTTGGGTTGGTGGAAAAGCGGTGCCTCACATGAGGCAACACTCTAACAATGTCAGGGTAAAAGGAATTCCCTCTTGCACAAGTCAGTTTTATGATAAATGTTGATCTTCTATTTACTTTAAAAGAAAGTGTAAAAATATTGCTGAAATCTGGTAACCTGTTTCTTAAGGACATAATCTTTTCCTGGAGCATCGCTTTTGTCTGCTCCAGGTTCTTCACTTGCACATCCTCATTTGATTAAGGCTGAGATATGAACAGTACACTGCAAGACCCAATTCCTCTGCTCTTGGCACTGCATGAACTAACTGGACCAATTATTTTATATTTTGTCACCTTTTAAACGATTCCGACTGGCAAAATGGAAACCGACTCCACTCCACACCCGGGATTCAAAAGTCAATTAATGCAGATAGAGTGCCTGTTGGGGGGCTTCTTAAAGGGTTATCGCTTCTTTACTTCGCTTTCTACGTTTTTATTTCTAAACTTAGAAATGCAGTGGCTTTTTTCCCCTCCCATGGGGACATCTCCCCCTTCACTGTTCAAGCTGGCTCCCGAGACTCCCCCCTCTCTGATCCCGTCACTGTTTCTCCCTGCAGCTTATTTGTAAGCTTACATCCACGGGGTCATTCAATCTAGACTGAGAAATGAAATCCAGCTTCTATGAAGGCACAATCTCCCTTCTATGAGGGACGACACACAATTTTGCGTTTCCTAATGTAGAAGCCCTGCAGTTATTCTTTTTCTCGGGCGGCGAGTAAAAAATGTGTTGATTCCGTACTTTAAGTGAAAGGGAGAAATACAAACCCATGAAAACGGCCACCGGGCCGAACAAATGAAATACTCTAGCTATGAAAATGCAAAGGGGGAGGGACCCACCAGGGCTGGAGATCGTGAAAAAGAAATAAAGGGGTCCTGTGATAACAAACAGCTTTGCTAATAAATCTAATTGAAAATTACTTGCTTTCACGTCCCCCCTTTTCTGAAACCATTAATGAAAATACAACCCTTTAACCCCATAAAAATAATTAACAAATTTGAATCAGGGGTTGAGTATGCATAGTGCTGGTTACAGAACACGACCTTGATTCAAAAACTTTAATAATTTTATGTCACTTTGCCGATTGGAATTTTTCAATGAAACAGGCAGATCATATTTGCTCACTTTGGCTTTTTAAGAATTTTCCCGTTGTTTTTTAACCAACACCTGCCAAAAATGACATCGTTACTAACAAAAAGAAAAAAAAAGGGGCACTATTTCCATGTCGCTGCTAGTACAGTTCAGCCTTATCCAGTCAGCATAATCACATAAACGCGTACACATCTAAGAAATCAAGAAAAGAACCAAAAAAGGGGCATCGCTTTTTTAACACCAATAATAATGCGACAGGCTGCATGAAATGAAAGGCCCCCTTTAGAAACAGGTCAGGCG
>JAODAL010085501.1:0-10568 GCA_025379985.1 Phyllomedusa bahiana
TGGGGGTGTGGTCGGGTACCCTTTCTGGTCATCAAAAGCAGCAGACAACCTGATGCCGACCCGGGATTGTTGGATTCACTTTTCAATTCTGTTTTTACGATGAAGCGTTATCGGGTTTTAAATGTAAAAAAAAGGGGACATCCACTTCTTTGCCTTTCTGTGACTCTTCCAGTCTCTCTCTATCTCTGTTACAACCTGCTGATGAAACTCTGTGACACTCTAAGCTAAGAGGCCACTTCCGTCTGAGAGCATCCTGCTTGAAGCCTCACAATGTTGAGGTACTGTTGATCAATTGTAAGGTGTTGTCCTGGTCTTATGATGACAAAATGTTAACAGCATGTTGAGGAGGACTATTTAAATCCCTAATCAAATTGATCCCCTAAATTTATTGGACAATTGACGGATCAAACACCTGATGGGAATTTTGCCATTAAGCAACTTGTCAGAGATCAGCAAGTTGTGCATAAAGTACTGAAACACTGAACAGTTGGGCATGTGCATCTAAAGTTAGGAGATGCTCTCACTTAGTGCATTTAAAAAATGTTCAAGAAATGTTACGCTCATCCTGAAGTTTCAACCAGAAGCCAAATATCCCTAACTTTTTATGAGTAATGTATTACTAAATTAACTTACTGAATCATTGTCATGAGCAGTAATCTATTGCGGGATCTAACAGATCAGATTTTAAAAAGAAAGGGACTCACTGACATGGTGCTAGATAGGAAATGGTAATGAGCGAGGGCCCTGATGCTTTGGCTGTATGGGGCCCTAAAATCAGTTATGATAGTTTTTATTTATTCCCCCCTTCAAGCCCCATGACTTTATTTTTCTGTCGACATAGCCAAGAGGGTTTGATTTTGTATAGCAAGTAATATTTTCTAATTGTACTATTTACCATGAAATGTATTGGGAAACCAAAAAATAAGTCTTTGTTGGGGTGGAATGGGAAAAAACGCAACTGCATCATTGTTTTCTATTTTTAAAATTTTAATTGTTTATGTTTTTTTTTTCATTTGGTTTAGTCCTTCTTGCGTACTTGTACACAACACTGCGTTACTAATGTACTGCAGCATAGAGTTACTTATCTTCTATTGCATCCTACTGTAGAAAAGTCTGGGGGCCTTCTTTAAAGGGGTTGTCTCGCTACAATGATTGGGTTTTAATTAAAAGATCTTTAAAAAACAAGCAGCTTTGCAATATATGTTCATTACAAATGTCCTACTGATTTTTAGTTATCCTTGGTAGTAGGAGTGCATCAGCTCCTCAAATCACTATAGCCACTGACCTGTTGATTTTTCTCTCACTGGCTGCCAGTGCTGGTGGCGTCATCAGCTTCTCAATGCAGGTCAGAGCACAGAGCCCCTCCTGTACAATATGAGGCCACTTGTGATGTTTCTGTAGGAAAGGGAGGGGGAGGGCTCTACTCCTGGCTTTTGTGTCTGTGTAGCTGTGTTGCCTGGATTAACCCTGTGTGTGCCTGCTCCCTCCTGCTCTCTACACAATATGATGTGCCTGTGGAGCTTTGACTATACTAATAGAACAGATCAGGGGGGGGCATGTGAACAGTTCATATCCCTCCCTGCTCTGCTGTGATTATAGTAACACACTTCACAGCTGCCCTGTGTCTGTTTTGATGGGAGGACCGCACAGAACAGGGTTTGTTTGTTGTTGCTTGAGATGTCCGTGGCTGTCTCCTGACTCTGTGGAGAGGAGCAGCAAGAGCTCGGCCATAGCAGCAGCACAGTGCTGATCCAGCAGTGAGCAGCCGGCAGCAGACCTAGGCAGGCACACACAGGGTTAACTCTGGCAGCATACCCCCTCGCCCTCCTCCTCCGGGATAGAAGTTACTGCAGTAGGAGGAAGTTACTGCTGTATAGAAGTTACTGTCTGTGTGCTGAGGGGAGAGGGTAAGGGGGAGTAGAAGAGGCAGACAAGAAGCACGCCCCTGAATTAAAAAATCCTATGGTGCCAGACACACCGAGGTAGGCTGAAAACCTATAGTGAGACAACTCCTTTAAGCCTCCAGATGCCATGACAGCAGATTAGCAACCCATAACCGTGTTGCAAAGAAATGATCGTATCACATTGTGGTGTACATGTATGTTAAATGTCAGGAAAGGGTTACACAGCCAGATTATAACTTGTATACACTGAGCACCTATTAATAAGAATTTGCATAGAACAAAAAGGAAAAATTATGGTCAGTGTTTTATTCATTAAAAACATGTAAAATAGTAATAAGGTCACAGATATATAGGCTTATGAAACCATATATTCATATGGGTCCATTCTGTGAAGATAAAGCTATGCTCAAATTTAAAGGATTTTCTCATTATGCTGTTTTACAGAGACTGCTCTTCAAAGGCAGCTTCATACTCACATTTCCTGTTCAGGCTGTGGGTGGTTCTATACAGTGATTGGCAAATCAGTTTGGGCTATTCCTAGCTATTCCTGTTACAGTGACATTGGTGCAGGAGGTTTGTGAACAGGAGTTTACAAGGCTACCGAGCTCTAAAATTGTAAAGTTTATCCGTAAAATAGATAAACAAGCTCCTGTCTTAATGATAACACTTATCAAAAAGGGGCCCCATCGGGAGCTATTGGAAGGGGGCCAAAAGGGAAAGGGTTGTTTAAACAAGAATCACCTCTATCTCAAAAAAAAAAACAAGAAGAACAGCAATGTTTTGATAAAAAATTTTTTATTACTTTTCCCTACAATTTATATTGGGTAAGAAAACCCCCTTTTAAAGAAGACTTGGGGTTTTGGTTGCACAGCAGACCTGCTTAGCAATTGGATGTGAACTGTAAGGCTATGTCTACACTGCATATGAATATGATTGTATCTTCGGTGCTTTTCGTTTTTTTAAAGCCCGAAGATACACTTTCCTCACCCCCTAACGGAAAATAGAAAAGAGAGCTGCGTCTACAAAACTCATCTTTTCTCTGCCTGTTTTTTCGGCAGCGGCGAATTAAAACAACATTTTTGTAAAATACCCGGCGCTTTTTGGTTTTCTTGCCTTTCTTCCCAAGAAACTTTTGTATGGCTGCTCGGGAAAACGAGAAGCAACTGCGGTTTTTGCACATAGAGTGACAAAAGCCGCAGCCCTGCATCAGAGAAAAAATGGCTGCTTTCAGGACGTTTTTTCTCCGATGCAATGTAGACATAGCCTAAGCAGCAAATGACTAGTCTGCTATTTTATTTTACTTTGTTTTAAAATGTAATTAATACAATGACTGTATCAAAATCTGTTTGGGTATTTTCAGTATGCATTATCAAACAAGCCTGAGCTTAAGCCTTTTGATCCAGAAGTCACAGCAATACAGCCCTACCAGGACAATTCCTTTCAGCATGTATACTTTGTATCAGAGAGTTTTGAAGACTCAAAAGTCAAACTCAGGTGAGGATGACACTACAGTTTTGTGAGTATAGACATCAAGTATAAAACCATGTTCACCATAGTTCTCCATGACATGCGTCTCTCAGGCTTCTTGCTTGTGGTTTCCAGTATGTTGGCAACTGCAGTTACTGCTGTGTACCAATTAAACATGATAGACTCTATACAGCCTATACAATCTTAATTTGGTCAACCCCATAAACAAAAGTTGGGTAACATATAATTTTCAAATCATTTTACAATAATTTTTATGTTCGTTTTTTCTCCCCAAACCTTTCCCCAAACTTCAATGGAGAAGGGCCAAACAGTTTACAAAACCCCTTCTATATTTTCTGTTATTGAATACTCAATACTAAGTAAGCCAGAAGTAACAGCATGACTTTGACTGCACAGCAATATCCTGCCATATTTATCATATTTACTACACTTTAAATTTGAAGTTTTTGCACTGACAAATATTCTTGACATGTTTCCCAGGCAATATGCTATGAAGATGAAGAAGCCTTTCTGTCTACGCTATGATCCCTTTACTTGCTGTGTTGAAATCCTAGACTCTTTCCAGAAGGTCAGGACTGCCCTCTGTCAGATGAAAGATGAACTTAGGAGTCTATGCTCTGCACTTGACAAACTATCCTAGAATGACATGAAGAAACCTACATTATAGAGTTCAAAGCTAAAATACGTATTTTAAAAATATATCTTTAGCAGAACTGATGGTTTAGTTGTAATTGTTAGGGTATGATGAATACAATTGTTAGGCATAGTTGCCAACTTTTGATATTGAAAAAAGGGTATGATGAATACAATTATTAGGCATAGTTGCCAACTTTTGAAATTGAAAAAAGGGTATGATGAATACAATTATTAGGCATAGTTGCCAACTTTTGAAATTGAAAAAGCAGTAGATTGTAGCGACAAAAATTTGCATGGACACGCCCATCTTGTCGGTGTGCTACGCCCCTTCAAAAAGCCACACCCACTCCACCTAACTGCAAGGGCTTTGGAAAAAACCCAGGTAGATGCCCTTATAGCCAGTAGTAGCCCCCATAACCAGGTTATCCCCTTACAGGCAGGTAATGCCCCCTTGTAGCCAAGTAGCTGCCCTTGTAAGCCAAGTAGATGCCCCTCTGTAGCCAGGTAGATGCCCCCCTTTGTTAGCCGGGTAAGATGCCACCCTTTGTTGCCAGGTATGCCCCTCTGTTGCCAGGTAGGTGCCCCCCTTGTTTGCCAGGTAGTGCCCCCTTTGTTAGCCAGGTAGTGCCCCCATTGTGAGCCAGGTAGTGCTCCCTCTGTTGCCAGGTAGATGCCCCCATTGTTTGCCAGGTAGTGCCCCCTCTGTTGACAGGTAGGTGCCCCCATTGTTGCCAGGTAGGTGCCCCCATTGTTGGCCAGGTAGTGCCCCCTCTGTTGCCAGGTAGTGCCCCCTCTGTTGCCAGGTAGATGCCCCCATTTTTTGCCAGGTAGTGCCCCCATTGTTTGCCAGGTAGATGCCCCCATTTTTTGCCAGGTAGTGCCCCCCATTTGTTTTGCCAGGTAGTGACCCCTCTTTTGCCGGGTAGTGCCCCCTCTTTTTGCCAGGTAGTGCCCCCATTGTTTGCCAGGTAGATGCCCCCTCTGTTGCCAGGTAGTGCCCCCATTGTTTGCCAGGTAGAGGCCCCCTTTGTTGCCAGGTAGTTCCCCCTCTGTTGCCAGGTAGTGCCCTCTCTGTTGCCAGGTAGTGCCCTCTCTGTTGCCAGGTAGTGCCCCCCTAAAAATAAAATAATAAAAGCCACTCACCTGACCAGGCTCCTGCAGTGCGGCCGCTCCGGACGATCTCCTCAGGGGAAGTGAGTGCAGAGGCGCGTCACTTCCTGGGGCCTGCGCGCTGTACAAAACAGGTGGGAGGAGGGAGTGATCCCTCCTGCCTCCTGCCCTGCACAGCGAGACTCCGGGCGGGTGAAGCGGGCAGCTGCGTCACCCCCCCCTGGGAGCGGCCCGGCGCAAGAGTAGCGCACCAGCGTACTCTGCCCGCCGCGGTCAGTTAAAGAACCCCCGCTGCCTGCTGGCGGCGGGAGGAATGCCAGCTCTCCCGGGAGGGCGGGGGGCCCCAAATAGCGGGACCCCCCCGCCAAAAGCGGGAGAGTTGGCATGTATGTTGTTAGGTCAGTACAATGGAGAGCATGTCTGATACTTTATATATAGAAATAATATCTGCAATAAACTAGCAATATGAAGCACATTACATTGTCTTTTTTTTAAACTAACCTGTAATTATTCTCTCTTTTACCTCAGTCACCTCAAAATATTTAAAAAGTTAATAATATTATTTCCTTAACCCACCTGGACTTATGGGTACATCCTGGTGGCATTAAGGAGTTGTGTAGCGGGATTGCAGCGTGATCCCTCTACACAGTCGCTGGGTGTTAGCTGCTAATTGCAGCTAACACGTGGCGCTTACAGCGTGGGGTGGGGATGCTGCCGTCCCCCGCTGTTTAACCCCTTAGACGCCGCAGAAAAGATGGCCGCGGCATCTAAATCACCAATCCTCACTCCAATCGGGACACTCACGGCGATATCGGTTAAAGGATCGTGCCCCTAGTGGCGAAGCGCCCTCCGGTGACTCAAACTTAAAGTAAAAAAAAAAAATGTAATGTATATAAAAAAACAATAATAATAAAAGTTCAAATCACTCCCCTTTTGCCATTTTACAAATAAAAGAAATCAAATAATAAAACACATATTTGGTATCGCCGCATCCGAAAAAGTCCAGTATATTAAAATATAACATAATTTATCCGGTGCACTAAACATCGTAGAAGAAAAAAATCCCAAACACCAAAATTGCAGTTTTTAGGTCATTTCATGTCCTGTAAAAATTTGAATAAAAGTGATCAAAAAAGTCACATGCATTCCAAACTGCTAGCAATAAAAAGTATGCTTCAGCCCACAAAAAAATGCACCCTCATTGACATCCGTAGGTGTTAGTACAAAAAGTTATTGGTCGTACAAAACGGTGTTGTGGCGCAAATTTCAAAAATAGAAAATGTTTGGAATTTTTTTACGGCACCAAAACATAATGGAGACCATAAATGTTTGGTATTGGCGGATGTGTATCTACCTGTAGAATACAGAGAATACATCATTCATACCAAAGATTGAACGCCGTAAATGCAAAACTCCCACAAACATGGCGCAAATCCTTTTTTTTCACATTTTGCCCCACTTCGAATTTTTTTGCGGTTTCACAGTATATTCTATGGCAATATGAATAAGACCATTAGTAAGAACATCTTGTCTCACAAAATAAAAGCCCTCATATGTCTATGTAGGTGGAAAAATAAAAATATTATGGCTTTTGGAAAGTGAGGAAGAGAAAAATGAAGAGTCATATTTTTTTTCCTTTGGAGGGGCTAAGGGGTTAAAATAATTTCTCTGAGATTACAGTTTTGCATAGTGGACAAGTGATGGCCTTGATGCAGCTAAAGACCGTGTGGGCAGGTTGTTCAGCACATTTTTCTTATATATTGTTGATGGGCTCAGTTTTGCAAATAAAACTGATGTTTACCTGCGGAATTGTGCAGCAACTAAGGAATAGACTCTATAACTACACAATTTTGCAGGTAAACAGCTCACATAACTGTGAGCAATTAGAAAAGGTTTCTAGCTGCAATGCAGCTGCATGACTTCCACTATGTAACCTGAAGGGTTGTCTGCTTTTGACAGTCCTTTTTTTTCTCTCAACGAAAATCTGACTTCAAAAAGTGTTAAGTTTCTCTCTGTCACCTCCACAGGTTAAATGAAGCATTGCAACTTTCTACTGAAAAGAAAAGGCTGTTTGTACAATGGACATGTCAGATCTTTCAGAGTAAAAAACTCTCATTGACTTTCTCCTTAGCTTCTAAAAACCTTCATAATATATTTAGAAATATGTTTTGTAAACCCCACCTACATTTTAATTCATTAAATTGAAGAATATTAGAATGTAAATTTTAGAATATAAGTGCGATTTATAGGATGTGCTTTGCCAGACAGACAGACCATCATATATCCCTTAACAAACAAAGGGGGTGAGTCACTTTTTATATTGGACGTAATCTGGAGGACATCAGGGCAATGATGGTTGAGCAAATATATTAGTAAGTGTCATCAGTTACAATTTTAAATATGTTATATGTTAAATATCTTTATCTAGCTTGTCAACCCCTTTAAAGGGAAAATGTTACTAAAGTTTTAATCACCTGTGTGATACTATAATGCCCATTAATATTTTTCATGCCAGCATGCCCTTGCTTATACTATCAGGTTCTTTTTGAGGGAGAAATTTACAAAATATAGTGCATTGGTCACCAACATTGATCTGGACAGTGCTGATTCTAATGCTACCTTGATTGACGATTGCTTGGTAAAGACAGCAAGACTTCAATCAAGGCTTAATAGGTGTGCTAACTGCCAAAACGCTGAGACTAGTCACCCCTCAAGAACTGCCTTGATGACTACTGGTGGGCAGTGTGCACTGTTTTTAGAACTGATTTTATCTTTCTCATAGTAAAATTGACAATTCAAACAAGGAAATGTTAAAAACATTATTAACAGGCACTGCAGCATTACACTTGTTTGTGGTTTAACCACTAAAACACTAGAGACAAGTATTTCTTAAAGGGATTTTCCATCTTGGCTGTTTAATACAGCCTGCTATTCACAGCAAAGTTTTCTCACTACAAAGATCATATCTGTAATGATGGGGACAGTAAAAATAAGCATTTTTTGCAATTGGTTTGCATTTCCCAAATCATTTAACATAGCAGCTATTAGCTAATCTGTGTATGTCTAGAGCTATACTGTATTCTGCAGCCTGAGGTCGGGCCACACACTCTTTGCTGTGATTGGCTGCCTGATATTTAGTTCAACCCCTGGACAGGACACACCCCCTGTGTGGGACACACCCCCTCTGCTATGAATGACTTCACTCTAAGTGCTTACTCCCCCATGAGCTGTTTGAAAGTGAAGCTAAATGCTGCTCTGCACAGCTCAAGGGACAGCTCTGATGTGAAGGATCTGGGCAATGCTAGAGTCACTCCCCCAACCCATATAACACACATATGATACACTCTGCTCCCTGCATCCATATACCACACATATAATAGACTCTGCTCACCTCCACCACCCATATGACACACATTTAATACACTCTGCTCCCCTCCTCCATCCATACAACACCATACATGCCAACTCTCCCGTTTTTGGCAGGGGGGTCCCGCTAATTTGGGTTCCCCCCCTCCCCCGCCCTCCCGGCAGAGTTGGCATTCCTCCCGCCGGTGCGCTACTCTGGCGCCGCCGGGCCGCTGCTACAGGTGGGTGAAGCGGACGCAGCGGCCGCTCACCCGCCCGGTGCGTGTCACTGTGCAGGGAGAAGGCAGGAGGGATCGCTCCCTCCTCCCCGCACACCGGCCGGCGAAGTACATACAGGGGGAGGAGATCGTTCCCTCCTCCCCCTGTATGTACTTCGCCGGCCGGTGCACGCTGTACATACAGGTCAGTGTTGCCGGGGGAGTGAGGCGCGGCTGCACTCACTCCCCCTGCGACGCTGAGGAGATCAGGCAGGAGCTGGCCACGCTGCAGGGAGCCTGGTGAGGTAAGTGACTTTTATTATTTTATTTGTATTAGCTATAGGGGGGCATTACCTGGCTAACAAAGGGGGCCACTACCTTGCTAAGGAAGGGGTCAACTACCGGGCTACGAAGGGGGCAACTACCTGACTACAAAGGGGGCAACTACCTGGCTAATGAAGGGGGAAACTACCTGGCTACAAAGGGGGCAACTACCTGGCTACAAAGGGGGCAACTACCTGGCTAATGAAGGGGGCAACTACCTGGCTACTAAAGGGGGCAGCTACCTGGCTACAATAAGGGGGCAACTACCTGGCTAATGATGAAGGGGGCAACTACCTGGCTAATGATGAAGGGGAAAACTACCTGGCTAATGATGAAGGGGGCAACTACCTGGCTACAATAAGGGGGGCAACTACCTGGCTACAAAAGGGGGCAGCTACCTGGCTACTAAAGGGGGCAGCTACCTGGCTACTAAAGGCGGCAGCTACCTGGCTACTAAAGTGGGCAGCGACCTGGCTCATAAAGGGGGCAGCTATCTGACTACTAAAGGGGGCAGCTACCTGGCGAACAAATGGGGACAGCGACCTGGCAAAAAAAGGGGGGCATCGACGTGGCAACAAGGGGGCAGCGACCGACACACAAAAAGATGGGCGTGCCCATGCAGACTTTTTGCCGCGCTGCGCTACGCGCGCCGCCCTCTTCAGTCTCCTGCTTTTTCAGAGCTCTGAAACGCGTCGGCTGTGCTGCGACTAGCAGTGCTTCATGCCTTGATTTTTAATTTTTTGATAAAGTTTTGAGACGTTTTACAACTTTATATGAGTTTCAACGCTGGATTTTTTCTATTTACTGAAGACTTTCTGAGGTTGCCTTTCCTCTATCCGGGCGTGAAACCACATTATCAACACCAGGTGAGCTGACTACCACCCATATTGTTACACATATAATACACTTTGCTCCCCTCCTCCGTCCATATAACACACATATAATACACTCTGCTCCCTTCTTCCACCCATATAACAATCATATAATACACTCTGATCCCCTCATCCACCCGTATAACACACATATAATACACTCTAGTCCCTCCATCCATATACCACACATATAATACACTCTGCTCCCTCCATCCATATAACACATATATAATACACTCTGCTCCCCTTCTCCACCCATAAAACACACATATAATACAGTCTGCCCCCCCAACCATATACCACACATATAATACACTCTGCTCCCCTCACCTGTCTAATACTCTCTGCTAGACACAATGACAAGATGTCACTTTCTGGAATATTAGAGGGCTGTATGTATAACTGTTTACACCAATGCAGGTGTTCTGGTTACAAGGAGCTTGTGGAGGGAGGTAACATTTCTGCAGGCATGAGAACTGACCAGTGCAGGAGGTCTGCAGAGCTGTAACATCCTCTCTCTCCCACTGCTCACAAAGAATGATGTCACCAGTATTCAGTGAGGGAAGACACGCCTACTGGGAGGAGAGACCCACCCCTGGATTTGAAGCTGTAAGCTAGTGAAACAGCACAAGATAAATGCAAAAGCCTGTCATGAGAAAACCCCTTTCTCC
>JAODAL010085502.1:0-10567 GCA_025379985.1 Phyllomedusa bahiana
TTTATTTTTTTTTTTTATTTTAATATTGAGTCCCCCTATGGCACTTCACCACTAGGGGGCACGATTGTTAATACAGCCTAATGCATTGCATAGACAATGCATTAGGCTGTACCAAGATGGCAGTTTCCCAACTTCCTGGGCAAAGTGGGGCAAACGAGAACATGGCAGCGACGGAGGCCTTCACAAGGCTCCCCGCTGCCATGTCCAGGCATCGGGACTCAGCGATCTCACTGCTGATATCCCGAACGGACTGAAGAACGGTGCGCAGCACTGTTTTTCAGTCATTTAGACGCCGTGGCCATCCTTGCTGCGGCATCTAAAGGGTTAAACAGGGCGGGCGGCGGCGCTCCTCCACGCTGTAACCGCTGGGTATTAGCTGCAATTAGCCACTAACACCCAGCAGTTGTGTGCACGGCATCGCTCTGCGATCCCGCTTCAAAGCCCCTTAGCGACCCTGGGATGTACCCATGCGTCCAGGGTCGTTAAGGGGTTAAACATATAAAGACCGGTAATTGAAGAGCTATGGACGGGCTGCACCTAATTGGGGAGGGTGGCCAGGAAGTTGGAGGAGTATTTAAACTAGGGACTGAGGGGAGAACAACTATACACATAGCGTGCAAGATAGTAAAGATAGAGAGCTGGGAATTAGTTATAAATGGAGGGAGGGGTGTAATAATAGTTTATAAAGACAGGTTTATAAATAATTAAAACCAAAACAACTCTATATCACATGCTGACCAATGGCAGGAGACTCACTAACAAGATAAATTAACTAGTTACTTATTGCTGAAGAAAAAATATGAATAGTTGGGATAACTGAGACATGGCTGGATTAGAGTTATGACTGGGCGGTTAACTTACAGGGTTAGTTTATTTAGAAGAGATCATAAAGACCGGAATGGGGGAGGTGTATGTTTTTATGTAAAATCCTGTCTGGAGCCAATACTACGGGAAGATACAGATACAGGCAATAAACATATGGAGTCATTATGGGTAGATATATATGGTGGTAATAACAAAAATAAAATTATATTAGGGGTCTGCTATAGGCCACCAAATATAACAGAACCCATGGAAGATGTACTCATCAGATAAATAGATAAGGCAGTTAATTATAATGAGGTTGTTATTATGTGTAACTTCAAGTACCCAGATATAAATTGGGAAACTGAAATCTGTGGCTCTCATAAAGGAAACAGGTTTTTTTTTTCAATAAAGATGGTTACCTTTTCCAACTGGTGCAGGAGTCAGCAAGAGGAAAGGCCCTTTTGGACTTAATATTAACTAATAGACCTGACAGTAACAAAGGTTCAGGTTGGGGGGCACCTAGGAAATAGAGACCATAATGTAATAAATTTCCATTTATCCTTCAATAGAGTAATTTTGTCAAGGAGCCACAAAAACATTGTATTTCAAGAAGGCTAATTATACTCTGCTTAGAGAGGCCCTAAACCGCATTGACTGGGACAAGGTCTTTAAAAATAAGGAACAGATAATAATGGGAGATCTTTAAAAACATCTTAAGCGCTCACTGTGAGAGGTATAGTACATACCGTATGGAATTAAAGTGATAAGAAATAGGAAAAAGTCAATGTAGATCAACAGAGATGTATAGGAGTCAATAAATAAAAAAAGAAACCCTTTCAGCTACTTATACAGGAGGTCAGTGAAGAGGCACTAAAAGCTATCAGGAAAAAAATAAAATGTGTAAAAAAATTATTAAGACAGCAAAGCCGGAGACAAAAAGGCATATTGCCAAAGAGAGTAAAACTAATCCCAAAATATTTGTTGAACTATATAAATAGTAAAAAGATTAAAACTGAAAATGTTGGCCCTTTGAAAAACAGTGCATAAGGTGTTCTAAAGGGCGATGAGGAGACAACAATTCTATTGAACAATTTTTTTTCTCCACTGTATTTACCGAGGAAAATTACATCCCTTTTGATGGGCAGAGGAATGAGGTAAGCTTCACTTTAAATGTTTTTTGTCGAACCCAGGAAGATATGAAGCTCTGCCTTGAGAAGATTAAAATAGACAAATCACCAGGTCCTAATGGTATACACACCCGTGTCCTAAGGGAATTAAGTAATGTGATAGACAGGCCCCTATTCTTAATATTTATGAACTGTATAGTAACTGGGGATGTCCTAAAGGATTGACACATAGCAAATGGGGTTCCAATATTCAAAAAGTAGTCAAAAAGTGATCCTGGAACCTATAGGCCGGTAGGTTTGACTTCTGTTGTAGGTAAGAGATGTACTGAAGTATCTCACTGAAAATAAATGTATAACTCCATTTCAGCATGGGTTTATGAAGGATCGGTCCTGTCAAACTAATCTCATCAGCTTCTATGAGGAGGTTAGTTCTAGACTGGATCGGGTGAGGCATTGGATGCCATGTATCTAGATTTTTCTAAAGCATTTGATACTGTGCCACATAAAAGGTTGGTAAGTAAAATGAGAATGCTTGGACTGGGGGAAAATGTTTGCAAATGGGTAAGTAACTGGCTGAGAGATAGAAAACAAAGAGTGGTGATTATTGGTACATGCTCAGATTGGATACCTATTACTAGTGGGGTACCACAGGAATCAGTATTGGGCCTTATTCTCTTTAAAATATTCATTAATGACCTTACAGAAGGATTGAATAGTAGAATATCAATCTTTGCAGATGATACTAAGATCTGTGAGTAATCAACACAATAGAGGATAATGTGTTATTTCAAAGGGATCTGGATAAGTTGGAGACCTGGGCAGAGAAGTGGCAGATGAGGTTCAACACTGATAAATGCAAGGTTAAGCACATGGATAGGAAAAATACATTCCATGATTACCTGTTAAATGAAAGAACACTGAAAAAAGTGACACGGAGAAGGACTTGGGAATTCCTAGTACACAGTAAACTTAATTGTAGCAGTCAGTGTCAGATAGCAGCTGCCAAGGCAACTAGGATCATAGGGATGTATTAAAAGTGGCATAGATGCACGCAATGAGAACATCATTCTCCCATTATACAAGTCACTAGTCAAACCAGACATGGAATATTGTGTACAGTTTTGAGCATCAGTGCTAAGAAAAGACATTGTAGAGCTTGAACAGGTTTAAAGGCGGTCAACAAAAATAATAAAAGAACTGGGTAGACTGCAGCACCCAGAAAAAAGTTTAGAGTTATTTAGTTTAGAGACAAGACAGCTTCAAGTTGACATAATAAAGATGTTTAAATCTATTAAAAGTCAATATCTCGGGAGAGATCTATGTATACCCAGGACTGTATCTAGAACAAGGGGGCATCCTCTACACCAAGAGGAAAGAAAGTTTGTTTGTAAACATAGAAAGGGATTCTTTATTGTGAGAGCAGTAAGGCGATGTTCACACGGCGTAATTACGCCCCACAATTACGCCGAGTGGACCGGGGCAGGAGCGGGGGACCGGCACCTTGCCGGCCCATAGACTATCATTACTAGCGGCGCGTATACGCCGCTAGTAAATAACATGTCACTTCTCTCCCCAGTCGGCGGTCTCTCCGAGCTGGGAGAGGAGACGTTATCCATAGTTCTCTATGAGAACTGTGGATTACCGTAATGACTGGGCCGTATTTCAGCCCGTAATTCGCGCAGTACGCCGCGAATTACAGGCTAAAATACATGCCCAAATAAGCCGTGTGAACATAGCCTAAGACTGGAACTCTCTGTCAGAGGAACTTGTCATGGTGAATTCTTGACAAAATTCAAAAAGTTTCTGGATGCATTTCTAGAGTGCAATAATATAACAAGTTATAGTGACAAGGATTCTGGAAAAGGGTCTGGATGCACTTCTAGTGTGTAATAATATAAAAAGTTAAAGTGACTAGGATTCTGAAGAAAGGTCTGGATAGATTTCTAGATGAAATAATATAACAAGCTATAGTGACCGGGATTCTGGAGAAGGGTCGTTGATCCAGGGATTTATTCTGATTGGAGTCAGGAAGGATTTTTTTCCTTAAAATGGGGACAATTGGCTTCTACCTCATGGGGTTTTTTGCCTTCCTCTGGATCAACACTATAGCACAATAGGATGAACTGGATGGACGTCTTAAGTTTTTTCAGTCTTACAGACTATGTAACTGTGAGAATAATTATTTGTTCAACAAAAGTCATAACTACAGTGGATGTTCACAAAACCCAAAATCCCATAGGCTATGTTCACACGGCTTAATTGCGGGACGTATTTTGCCCTGCAATTACGCAGTGTGTACATGGGCGGGATGGGGGGGCTGGAAGCCCGCCGGCCCCATAGATATGCATTTTTCTCGGCGCGTATACGCCGTGAATAAATGACGCTCACCGTATTGTGCTAGCAGGGAGAAGAGACGTAACCCATAGTTCTCTATGACTGGATTACCGTAATGACTGGGACATATTTCAGCCCGTAATTCATGCAGTACGGCGCGAATTATGGGCTGAAATACGTCACAGAATAAGCTGTGTGAACATAGCCATAAGCAGCAAATAAGTTTACTTTGAAAAATAATATATCATATTAGAATGCAAATGTCAATTACAGCAGATGAAATGGATTAAATGGCAACACCAAGCATATGACGTCAATATGTACTGTATGTATATCAAACAAATATGCCATACTACAAAGTTAGACCAAAAAGATGACATGTAATATGGTAAATATTTACCAAACAGCCACATATTACCGTATATACTCTAGTAGAAGCCGACCCGAATATAAGCCGAGGCACCTACTTTTGCCAAAAAACTGTGAAAACTTATTGACTCGATTTATAACCCTAGGGTGGCTAATGCAGCGGCTACTGGTAAGTTTCAAAAATAAAAATGGATACCAATAAAATTACATATGCAGGCATAGGCAGTTTAATATCCCGCATTGGCAATTATAGGCAGTTTAGTGTCCCCCATAGGCAGGTATATTTCCCCCATAGCAGGAATAGGCAGATATATGTCCCCACATAGGCCGTTATAGGCAGGTGTATGTCTCCCTATAGGCAGGTATATGTCCCCCCCATCGACAGTTATAGGCAGGTATATGACCCCCATAGGTAGTTATAGGCAGGTGTATGTCCCCCCATAGGCAGTTATAGGCAGGGTTTGTTAAAAAAAAAGTACTCACTTTTCCCAGCAGCTCCAATGCGATCCATCTTCTTCCTGGCACAGGCATCATCATGACCTCCTGTGCGGCCTCCCGGGTCCTATTGTGGAACAGGGAGCGACCGCTCTCTGCTTCGCGATAGTGTCTTCAACTGTATGCGTTCCCAGAGGAGGCGCATTCAGCAGAAGTATCCCTGATGGCACCCGAGCCATAGCCCTTTCCCCCGACGCTGACAGGGCCGAGTGTAAAACCCGAAGCTGCTTTTTCAGAAATTTTTAAAGTTCACCCCTTAAAAATATTCAAAAAAAAGCCCTTTAGGAAGTTTATTAAACCCCCAAATAGGTGTTTCACAAAAAAAGAAATTAAAACAAAGTGGGGGTGGTGAAATTTAAAAAGCCATTTTTTTTAAATTTTCAATTTTTATCCAAATTTTCACTGGAACATGATTGATGTGTAAGGGGAAAAACAAAATTAAAATTTGATTCCCCCCAAAACTGTTGGTGGACAGGGAAATGACTCTTAATGGAAAGGTTTGGGCAAGACAAAGGGTTCTTAGAGGAACAGTTAAATGCAATAAACGAGTTTGGCATAAGGCCTAAGTAATAAAAAATTATATGGTTTTAGAAGTTACACACATGATTAAGAAAATAGAAACACATGATATTGCAGTAAGCTAAGCTACTGTTTTGAAAAAACAAGCAAGCATAAGCCATATCGAATGGATTTAGTAACAGGATATCAAGGGCCTAATAGGCCCTCAAGTTTTGGGTTTTTTAGGTTTTTGAAGAGTCTTTTACGATTGGTTGCCCCGGGCTTGGGGGCGTAGATTTTTTTGAAAGGGATTTTTGGGAGGAAGGGGTTTAATAGTTGGCCAGGGGGGAGAGTGGGGGTTTTGTTTTCCCCTTCTTTTTAAAAAGGAATTTTAAAGGGTGTTTCATCTGGAGAATGGATTTTGAAGCTTTTTTCTCCTTCATGTAAAGATTTTAAAGGGGAAGGGAAAAGCCCATTTGGGAGGAAAAGTTCCCCCTCTTTGAAGGGTTGTTTTAAAAATGTTTAAAGGGCAGCTCTTTTTTGCCCGGAGGGGTCTTATTTGCAAAAATTTAAGGGGAAGTCCTTGTAAAAAAAATCTTTTGCTTCTGTCGTGCCTTATGAAGAATATCTTCTTTGATTTTGTAGAAATAGATTCTGCAAATGATGTCACGTGGATGCTTCGGGTCTGAAGGGGGGCAGGGGTGGGCTCTTTGGGTCATCCAATTGAAAATTTACGTGTTAAAGGGGGGTCTGCCCCCGTAAATTGTTTAAAAGGGCTGAGGTTGGAAAAAAATTTTTTAAATCGGGAGGACACAAAACTTTAAATAAAAACCTGGATCCCAAAATTATTTGCCTTTTTTTCTTGTTTTCAAAGGTCATTTTAACTGCTTTTGTAGAGCGAATAACTGGTTAGATTGTTGGCAAGCAGTTAATTGAAGTGCTTGGAAAGGAAATTAAAAAATGTTTCCCTTTTGGGTTGGGCCAGAAAAAGATACCCTTTTTTTAGATAAAGCTGGGCAGTTTCGGTAGAAAAAGTTTCAAATTCCCCTTTACATTCATTCCCGAACCCCCTCTGGGGTAATTTGAAAAATATTTCATTTTTAGAAGGCAGAGATTGTACAAAGTTCAAAAATTATTTAAATGATGGCTTGTCTTTCCTTTAAGATTTTAAAGGAAGATTTCCAGGAAATTCCCGGAAAAAAAGGAAACCCCAAAGTGTGTTTTGAAATTTTTTAAAATAGGCCAAAAACCCAATTTGCCCGAGTAAAACTTGTTGTTTTGGGTGCATGATGTACCAGGGAGGTAATGCTATTTGGCTTTTGAAAAACAGATTTTTTGGGGGGTGCCTTTTAGCCCCTTTTTTAAAAACCCCCCAAAAATTAGATTTTAAAAATTTAAAAACCCCCCCCCAACCCCCTTTTTTGGATTCAAACCCCCCCGGGGAAATCATTTAGGGGTTTATGGGAAATTTTTGGGCCCTTTTGGGTTTAAGTTTTTTTAGCATTGTACTGTGAAAATGGAAGGCAATTCTGCCATTGTTTTTTTTAAATTTCATTTTATAAAGTTTTACCATGGGGTTAAAAATTTACCTTTATTAAATTTATATGCAGGTCGTAAAAAATTCAACCCAAAACAAAAATTTTGCAAATTTTTTTTTTTTGTTTTCTACTTTGAACAAAAGAAATGTTTTTGTAAACAAAATTTTCCCTTTTTTTTTTAAAAAATTCTAAAGCCATAAACCCTTTTTTTTTTTACATATTTTAGCAGACTAAAGGTTTGTTTTTTTGGGATATTTTAAACCTTTTATTGGTACAATTTTAGGGTTCACAAGACATTTTGATGGTTTTTGTGAAGGATTTGGTGAGGTAGGATGAACAAATTCCAGCAATCCCTGGTAGTTATTTTTATATCTATACATATATGAATGTGTGTGTTAAAATATAATAAATTATTATAATATATAATATATAAAAATTTATATATATATATATTTATATATATATATATATATATATATAATTTTTGCTGCATTCCAAATGCTGCATAAAAATACAGTTAAAACCCACAAAAATGCACCCTCACATCACTTCTGCAGCACTGATTGGCTACAGGAGTTACATGCACTGCCTGACATTACCAATTGGAGCCCTTCAATTCCGAACAGTGATATCAGGAAATGTCCAGACGTGCAGACAATCCGCAATCAGGAAAAGAACGGGAGATCAACAATGGTAGTGCTGTGAGGGGGTGGTGGGAGCGTCATTTGCCACGTCAGTGCCGTTAAGGATGGGTTCTCAGCCCAAACATGACTGCGCAGTGACATCCATTTTAGAAGAAAAGGGGAAAAATAACCACAGCACTGGAAATGATGTAAGGAGGAATTTGAGAGTATGTTTTATTTTATTTTGGTCACCAGCATTGCTATTTCATTTGTATGTGAGCCTCACAACCCGTTCAATTCACTTCAACGGTAAGCCCAAAACCACAGCAGAATGCTTTTAAAGGGGGTTTTCTCATACAAGGGGCTGCTTTTTTTGTTAAAGATCTTGCAAAAACAAGTCACTTTGCAATATCTGTCTATTAACAATGTGCTACCTATTCCTAGATATCCCCTCTTGTGTTGGCTGCATCAGCTTCTCAGGTCTCTATAGCTACAGACCTGTTTGATTTCTCCTGATAGGCTGCCAGTACTGGTTTCTACAGCTACAGACCTGGTATCCTCAGCAGCTCATCACTGTAGGTCAGCAGAAGCCAGTAAAAGGCAGTAAAGCCAGCAAACATGCCCCTGAATTCAAAAATGAAACCAAGAAACAGGGCTGAGTAAAATGAATCAATGTAGTGAGACAACCGCTTTAAGGACACTGATCCCAACTGTCCCTAAGTCAGCAGGATTTCCCCACTGTTATGAGATGTTTTCAAAGAAATCAGAACATATTGCACATTTGCCCCATTACCATGAAGACATGGCAAACTATTAGCTGTGATTTAGATATTTTTTTTTAAAAAATCTCATACTCTAAAGGGGACAGGTCTGAAAACTGTCTTGGTCTAAGACCTTTATTATTACCTATAGCAACCAATCAGCGTTCCCCTTTCATTTCATATAGAGCTCTGAAAAAATGAAAGGGGCACTCTGATTGGTTGCTATGGGCAACAAGAAAAGTCTTAGACCAAGTTTTCAGACATGTCCCCTAAATGTTTTATTATGAAATAAAATATGTATACCTCTTTTTATTTACATTGCGTTAGTTTTTTCCTCCCTGCCTTGCAAAAGCCATAACTTTTTTATTTTTCCATTGGCATATGAAGGCTTGGTTTCTGTGTGATAGGATGTACAATGGTCTTTCAAGTTATGATGGTCTCGCGATACAGTATTTTCAACATACAATGGTTTTTCCTGGGACATTGTAAGTTGAGTGTGATTTCGACATATAATGTAACAGACACTTTCGACCTATATTATACTGAATGGCCCCATTTTCTTTTTTCTGATTCATTGCGAATAGAGTCCATAGCCCAAAGAAGCTCCTGTCCTCAAAATATAAAGTGATTTCCAGTTTCCAGCAGTTATGTATAAGGAATTGCTTTATCTGTATTAGTTATCTTCATAACTTTCTTAAATTTTCATTTTGCATTAGGTTGGTTACCTTTTTAGGCTTTGGAACCAATTACCTGTTTTGCACAGAGCTATGGTTTCAAAATACAATGGTCATCCCAGAACCAACTAATATTGTATGTTGAGTCTCCAAAATATGGGGAGCGGGCGACACAATTGTATATCTTACACCGGTCGTATTACACCACCACCCGTCTCCACAAATTTAAGCCAGAATTTCCCGACATACGCCTGAAATGCTCCGCTGTACCAGACACATTTTTCCATTTGTTGTGGGCCTGCCCCAACATCCAGGGATATTGGCAGCAAGTCCTTAAATTTCTAAATGACAAGATGGGGTCTCCAGTACCTGATGACCCTAAGTCGTGTCTTCTGTTTTTAGACCCAGAGGAATTTACATCCTCCGCGATCTATATTTGTCTTACGGAACTCTTATTCATTGCTAGAAAAATAGTCGCTCGACACTGGCTCTCTAACTATACGCCCACTCTACAAGATTGGATAAATGCAGTGAATGCTACCTTACCTTATGAAAAGTATATTTATCTACATTGGGAATGCCCTGACAAATTTATTAAAGTTTGGCGGGATTGGCTGGACCACTCAAACAGTGCTGGAGATTCCCTGTGTGGTCTAGGTATAACTTCCGACCCCTCTATTCCCTACCTGCACTGCCCTTAGGTATTTATATGTGCATGAGCTTTCCTCCAGGAATTAAATTGTATGTCTGGTGTCCTGACCTTACATCCCGTAGGTTCTGGGTTTTCAGGATTATACATGATTAGTGTTGAGCGATTATTATCGACAAAGTTGAAATCGGCACAGTTTTTATGGTGATCGGGATTTTTTAGATCATGCATCATTTTATTAAGATCGCGCCATTTTCGGCGCTTCCTGTCATTTTGGCGGCCAGCAAATCAGCTTACAGAATAGAGCAGGGTGAGATGTGTGTGCGACGCATGACTGGATGTGTATGGTTGCGATTGGCTGGAAAAATCACATGACCTCGTTTTACATAGAACAGCGTTTCCTGTTCAGCCTCAGTGTCTCTCAGCGGAAGGACGTGCGCTCTGCTTGTGTCCAAACAGCTCAGCGAAATTATTATATTTCTTCACAGAGAAACCTCTACTATTAGCTGTGATCCTTACAATTTAGTTAGATTAGAGATTGGAAGATTTTTATATAGTTAGGTAGAGAATTTTAAAGGGCATCTACCGCTGTAAAGTCACGGGGGAGCGGAGGGGGGGGCCCCGCGGGCGAACACAGACAAGCTCTATAAAGAATACTGGGGTAAAGTTCACCAAGTTAGTGTACACATGTG
>JAODAL010085503.1:0-10565 GCA_025379985.1 Phyllomedusa bahiana
TTATACATTCAGTTAAAAGGCCCAAAAATGTCCTGAAGAGGATTACCTTTTAAATAATCGATATAAGCCGAGTTTTTAGCCCAAAAAATGACTGAAAAACTCTACCTGGGCTTATACTCAGTCACTTGGGCGCTCGGGGGCGCTCGACGGCCCGTGCCCGGGCAGGGACCCCTTGCTATATGCGCCCCCCTCAGGGACGCATATAGCAGAATGCCGAGTAAGCTGACAGCGGGGGACTGCCGTGGCCCTCGCTGTCAGCGATCTCTTCCCATATATGCGACCCCTCAGGACGCATAAGGGGAAATACCACTGCGGGGCAGAGACGGGGCTCCCTGCCTGCAGGGGGACTCCGGAGGGGCCGCAAGCAACTCTCGGCGCCCGGAGTAGCTGCGTCGGGGCCGATGACACACTTCCCTGCGCCAGAAGACCGGGGAGGGCGGGGGAGGCGGGACAGCGAGAGGCACAGCGGGGAGACGGAGCGGCGAGGGACCCGGGTAAGTGTTTTTTTGTTTTTTTTTTACCTGCCTATACCTGCCTATTTACCTCCTATACCAGCCTATACCTGCTATACCTAGCCATACCTGCCTATCCCAACTATCCCTGCCTAAACCACCTATACCTAGCCTAAAACCTGCCTAAAACCCACCTATACACAGCCTATACCCACCTTACCTAGCCATACCCTACCTATCCCCCGCCATACCTGCCATACCCGCCTATACTACCTATACCTCCCATACCTACCTTACCCCCCTATAGCACCCCTATCCCTAGCCTATACCCAGCCTATACCCACCTATACCAGCAAACCACCAATACCCAACCTTTTGGGAACAATACCTGCCTTAACCTCCTATTCCCTCCTAAAGGACATATAACTCCCTATAGGGCAAAACACCTGCCTATAACTGCCTATGGGGGACAAAAAACCTGCCTAAACTCCCTAGGGACAAAAACCCTCCTATAACTGCCTAGGGGAGACATAACCTCCCTATAACTCCCTATGGGGACATATACCTGCCTATAACTGCCGTGGGGGAATATACCCCCCATAACTGCCTGTGGGGACATTAAACTGCCAACCGCCTATGGAGGACATAATCTGCTATGGGGGACTTAAACTCCCTATGAAAATTTTATTGGGTATCCTTTTTTTTTTGATATTTTACCAGTACCCGCTGCATTTTCCACCCTAGGCTTAACCGAAAAATAAGCTTTCCCTTTTTTTGGGGCAAAAGTAGGTACCTCGGCTTATACTCGGGGGGTTTCACTCGATATATACGAATTAAAAAAATTTAAGAATATAAAAATAATGGTTTCCATTAGTAAAGCGGTTTTGGCTTTCGGGTGCAAAATGAAAAAAATAATAACCCATCAACACACAGTAGCTGGGCCAAACAGAAGCTATTATTCTTAGGCAATATGTTAAGTCTGTTTAAAGACTCAAGTCTGATTTAATTTGGCTCACAAGTAGTGATGATAAATCAAAAACTACTATATATTATAAAACTAACCCTATTAGAAGTTATTTACAGTATCAAGCTCTGATCTTTTAGATTGTGTCTCTTTATAGTTTACCTTGAATATTTTCATAAAAAAAAAAAAATTGTGTTGCTAGCAACAAGTATTAACTTTTACAAGTGAAAGGGCTAAAATTTAGCAGAAAAAGTGATGTAATTTTAGAATTGTGATTAAAGGGGTTGGCCAATTTTTTATCTTTTTAAAACCCTTTGTGTGGGCCAGGGATTTGTTTAAAATAGATAAAATACTCACCTTTGCAACTGGCTCTGTTCTAGTGCTGAGCATCGGTCCAGGGCGCTTACAGATGACATGTTTGTGACCCTTCAGCCAAACACACACTTCAGCAGTCATGTGCCATTCAAACCGGATCTGGCAAGGTTTGTGAAAGTTTGCAGGGTCACGTAAGCAGTGAATGTGATATCATCAGCCAGGAGCAGCGGGATCAGAGTTAAGTGCTGGAATGGTGCCAGTTGGAAAGGTGAGTCTTTTATTTTTTTCATTTTTCGGCTCCTCCCAGGGACATTCAACTGTTTTTCTCTACAATTGGACAACCTCTTTAAGAAACGTAAATTATGACAGATAAACGTCATGGAGCGTGCCGTGAACGGCTCCGCGCCGTGACTGCCCCCCCACGACAATGCTCTCATCCTCTTACTTACCTAGCCGCACTCCTGCTTCTTGTCCCTCTTTGCTGAGTGCCAAAGCGGCACGTGGGGGCCCCTTCAAAATTTTAAAGGGCCCATGCGCCAAATTGATTAAATGCCAAAATGCTACCCCATAAACTTCTGACTCCCCAATATTTTTCCTGCCAGAGTATTGGGGGCCTTCTTTGTCTGAAAATGTTGGAGAGAGTTTTTTCCTTTTCTGGTTTTCCGTACCTACCTGCTTCTGTTTCCTAACCATGTTGCCTGCCGCCCACCCTGACATTATCGCCTGTCCCCAACTACATCTCTGTTTAACGATTCTGTACCACGCTGCACCCCGGCTGCCATTGCAAGCAAGTTACGTTAGGGGTAGCTACCTGGCAGTTTCCCGCCGCAGGAAGTCCATCCTGCTTTGCGGCAGGCTCTGGTGAATACCGTGGGCTACTTAAACTCCGCTTCCTGGCGTGGCTTATATCATTGCTTGCGGTGGTCCAGTGAATCCACCTACATCCGTGACAATAAAGATTGGAACCTTCACAAAGAAATTTATGACATGTCAACCACATTAAGAAATCAGTGTCCATCTTATTCAACTATTAAAAACTTGGTTGTTGATTTTAAATGTGGAAGAAAAGATGTTATGGATGAGAAAATGACCAGGTGAGTAATTTTCAGATGAGAAAACAGTGGTGGTGTCCATGATATCATTTTGGATAATGGGAAAAACAGCATAAAAAACATTTTAGAGACTGTTTATATTTCATATAAATGCATTTTTAATATCATTCATATATAATTGGAAATGAGGAAGCTATCCAGAAAAATTTCTTGATGCTGATTGAGTGAGAGTGTCAGTATCTCAACAATAGAAAATGTCAACAATAGAAAATTAAACTTTTTGGATGGCCTTAATGCATAGTGTCAGGACAGTACATGGATTCACTGGACCACCGCAAGCGATGGTATAAGCCCTGCCAGTGAAGGGAATCTAAGTAGGTCCCGGTGTATGCATCTTCCATCCCAGGCGCCCAGAGTTTCGAATTGTTACCTTTCTTAGTAAGGGCCATGATAGGTGCCACTAGGGTGGAGAACTAAGGGATAAACTGCTGATAGCAATTAGTGAAACCGAGAAAACGTTGAAATGCCCGGAGACCTACTGGACAGGGCCATTGAAGAACCACTGAAAGCTTTGCTGGGTCCATCTGGGGGCCCTTGTCAAAAACTATATAACCCAAAAAAGGGTAGGCTGGTTTTCTCGAACAGCTATCTCTCTCGTTTAGCATAGAGCTGATTGTTTTCGTACCTTTTAGGAACCAATCTAACGTGGACTCGGGGAGACTGCAAGTCCAAAAAAAATATCAGGATGTCCTCAAGATAGACCACCACGTAGACATATAGGAGATTGTTGATGAAATATTGGAAAACGGCCGCGGCGTTGCAAAACCCAAAAGGCATCGCTAAGTATTCAAATTGTCCATCGCGGGTATTAAAAAGTGGTTTACCACTCGTCGCCCTTTGGGTATGCGGATGATATTATAGGCACCCCGCAAATCCAACTTAGTAAAAATCTTGGCTCTGCAAAACCGGTCGAAGAGCTCGGAGATCAATGGACGGGGATACCATTTTTTTGTGGTTATTTTATTAAGTCCCCGGTAATCAATACAAGGGCAGGAGGATCCATCCTTTTTCTCCACATGCTGGCTGGAGAGGAGGACATGCGGATGAAGCCTTTCTGTAAGTTTTCTTTATTATAGGCAGACATGGCCTGGGTCTCAGGTATGGACAGTGGGTAGACCCTACCTCGAGGAGGTGTCATTCCTGGGAGTAGGTCAATAGGACAGTCCTAGGGTCTGTGAGGTGGAAGAGTCTCGGCTTGTTTCTCACAGAAAACATCAGCATACTCCTGGTATGGCGAAGGAAGACCCAGAAGTGGTGTGGTGAGCGTAGGAGCCATGAAACAGCAGATGGCAATCTTTCCCCCGGGGTGACCCAACCGTTTTTTGTTAAGAACGGGACAGACTGTACCCAAAAAGATCCAGAAGGTCTCAGGGAGGAAAAAAGCAAAACACATGCAATATCATTCTTTCCTATGTAAGCCCCCACTTGGGGAGATGCAGGGCTCGGTGCGAAACCGAAGGGAGTCCCTTAGCATTGATGGATGAAATAAATAAGGCTTTTCCAGGCGAACCACAGGGGGGATGAAATTTGGGGCCACTTGTGAAGTATTCAAAATTTTCTGCAACCCGGAATCTAAGAGGTCGGGGTTTTGAAATGTGGTAGCCAGAAAAGGGTGAGAAAACTGACAGGGTCGCGTGGCGAGGTGGTTTTCACCCCTAGGGAGCCCCCCCACAAAGCCTAGGTGTAGAGTTTCTGGACGCAGGGGGCCCAATCCATAATAAAGTGCAAGGGACTGCCGCGATAGAAGCGGGCCCGTTGGGGGTGTGACGATGAACGTTGCCCCTGCTGGTGGGCTCTATCCCTGATAGGTTCATCCGTAACCCCCGAAAAGGGAGGAAGTCGGGCCTTTGGAACACCGGTGAGGCATGGCCGAGGGGTTTTTTGTGTTACAGGTCTGCTGTCGCATTGCATCTCTTGCTTCGCTCAGGAATTATTAAAAACTTGGGGGGCTAAGAAATAACTTGCCCAGGGAATAAGTCCGAGCACCCAATTTCATTTTTAAATTCCCCCAGTGAGGCCTGCCATAAGGGGGTGACAAAGCCCATCAATCCATTCCAGCTCCAGGACGGGTGCGAAATTAAACCCGCGTTTTGGCCCCATTGTGGGGCGGAGCAAGCTGCAGAGCAGAAACTTGCCCTTTTTTCTCAAAGACATTTCAAAACCTTAGAAACCCTTTGGGATGTTGGCTGCCACGGATCTTGCATCCAAGAGGTAGAAACCCGGGCCAAGGCTTTGTAAACAGGGGGCCCACCAAAAAACCCACTTTGGCTTTTTGGTGGGGAACTGAGGGGCCATCTCTCCATGTGAATGGAACTTGGTTAAAAAAGCCCCCGCAATTTTAGGTTACCCCGTGCATAGGGGGAGTGACAGGTAAAATGTGGCCCAGCGGGGAACAGGAACAACCGAGATCCATGGGGAGATTCCCCCCAATCACGGGCCAAAAATTCTGCATCATAGGACCGTTTGTAAATTTCGCCGGCTTTGTTGGGGGCCACAGCCTAGCGACTCTTGATTTTTGGGTTTAAGGCAACTTTGCGATTTATGACCACTTTGTACTTGAGGCGCCTGCAAGTGAGGCAAAGCCACCCCCAGGGAGCGGAATCTACGTAGGCCCCATGTTCATCAAGGCCCGCAGCAGGCAGGTTGGTCTTGCTCAGCGGGGGGCCTACCGGGTTGCTACCCCTGAGGACTAGCTTGGGGAGATGCACTTTCAGCATGATTTTGGTATTGATACATTTTCTGTTTTTCCTGTCTAAACCTGCCTGTCAGGGGGCTAATTGATTGCAGCCCTTATTACCACTCAACTGTGTTCTTTTGTTAGGGAGCCTATCCAATCCACTCTGGGTGGGTACCGACTTCCCAAATTAATTCTTCCCCACTCTGAATGTTCTGCTGGGTAGCCCTTGCTTAAGCTGGGGCAGGTGATATGTTTTGATTTTCTTTGATTTCTGAATTTGCCTGGCTAAGATGTAGTTTTGGTACTATTTGGTCTTCCTGGTTCTGACCTTTTCTTGCTGACTACTGCTATTGTGTTTGTCTGTTTGGTGTTTGCACTTACTCAGGGTAAGGACTGTTGTTACCCACCCTTAAGGTCGGGGCCAAGTAGGGGGGGACAGCCTTGGGGGGCTTTGCGCTATTGCCGTTTTCTGTCTGTCCTTCTAGATCTGGGTTCCATACAATATGTTGGTGCAATGTGCAAATTATGTGAATGTTGTCATGGGGGTTGGCACTCTCTGCCAGTTTGTTGGTGTGAACCTTTCTTGAGGTGTTGGGAAATCCTGTTTTTTACCCGTTAACCAAACCATTCTGCTACGTTTCCTGACCTTGCCTGTTTTCCGCCCGCCCTACCTTCTGCCCGTCTCTGACCCCAACCCTGCCGCCCCGTCCTACCTCCTGCCGTCCCCCCACTAAACCTTTGGATTACGATTCGTACTAGCAGTCCCCGGGTGCCATCGCAAGCAAGTCACGTCAGGGTAGGACCCGGTACCTCACGCCGCAGAAAGTCCATCCCCCCTTTGCGGCGAGCTCTGGGAAAACCGGGGGGCTACTTAGACTCCCCCCCTGGCGTGGCTTAACTTCATCGCTTGCGGGGTCCAGCGAATCCACCGAACCATTACAAATGTTTTTTGTTTAATGTTAAAAGTATGTGTGGCAATGTACATGAAAAAATTAAAAAGAATATATGTATGTAAAATAGAGATGGGCAAATTTCCAAAAAAATTCGATTCGGTACTTTGCGGAATTTCCCCACAAAAATAACTTAGTTCCCAATTACTTCGGGACAATCACGTTAAAAAAAACCCATTTCCAGCTGACGAGCCGCAGGGTGCTGTGAACGTTTGGCCAGTTAAATATCAGGGAGCTTGGTTTTGGTTTCATAAAAGTTGTGTTTTAGTTGACACGCTTTTACTGCCCCGCTCTTAGAACGCTTTACTAAAAATTCCCGGGCACTTAAAGGGCAAAACTGACCAAAATACGATAGGGGAATGTAGTCTGATAAATCATGGCAGCGACGCTTGGAAAAAAAAAAAGCGAGGGGTCGGGGGCAAATCATAAGAGTGTTTGGGGTGACGGGGGCAGCCCCAGCAGCAGAGGGCAGGAGTGGGACAATGACATTCTGGGGTGCAAAAAAAAGGAGTAGGCCAAAGAGGGCACAATACACATGTGGAGTTACGGGATCAACAGCAACGCAGCATGAGGGAACATGGCACAATGACATTTAAGGTGGCAAAAAAAGGAGCGCCCAGAGTGGCACAATACACGTTTGTAGGTCATGGCAACCACAGCAAGCATAAGGTCAGACAGTGGACAATGAAAATTCTAGATTGGGAAAAAAAAGGGGTAGGGGACAGAGTGGGACAATGACACAGTGTGTAGGTCATGGCAGCAGCCACAGAGCAATGAGGTCAGCAGTGGCACAATGACAGAGTGTGTAGGACACGGCAGCACCACGCACAGCATAGGTCAGCAGGGGCACAATGACACAGTGTGTAGTCACGGCACCAAGAAATGGGTCGACATGGCCAAGACATTCGGGAGGTGGCAAAACAGTAGTAGGCCACGAGGGCACAAAGAACATGGGAGGTCGACAGCAGCAGCATGAGGTCAGGCAGTGCAAAATCACATTCTGGAGGGGGAAAAAAACAGTAGTAGGCCACAGAGGGGCACAATTTACACGTGTGGAGGCCGGCGCAGCAGCAGAGGTCAGGCGGGGCACAAGAATTTGGAGGGGGCAAAAAAGGAGTGGGCCACAGAGGGCACAATGACAGGGGGAGGTCCGGTAGCAGAACATAGGTCGGGCAGTGGCACAATGACTTTTGGAGGTTACTAAAACGGGAGAGGCCACAGAGGGCACAATGACACAGTGTGGGGTTAGGGGCAGCAGCACAGCAGGGGTCGACGTGGCACAATGACATTTGGAGGTGGCAAAACAGTATAGACCACGATGGCCAAAAGACCAGGGGAGGTCACGACAGCACAGCATGAGGTCAGGCAGTGGCACAATCACATTTGGGGGTGGCAAAACGTAGTGGGGCCACGGTGGAAAATACACGTGGGGGCAGGGGCAGCAGCAGCATGAGGTCGGGGCAGTGGCAAAATGCACAGTGTAATGTCACGGCACCGCAACAGCAGCGCAGCAGAGTCTAGAGTGGCACAAACAGATGTTGGGTGGGGGCAAACCAGTCTTGGAAAAAGATGGGGTGGCAAGGGAAAACTTCAGCAGATTTGGCATCGGGCGGGTGGTGGATCAAATAGTGGCTGAGGCGGGTTTTTTGAACCCAGACAGCCTAAGCATTGGTGTGTGGAAATCCTGCCATCCACGCCTGATTCATTTGAAAAAGGTCCAGTTTTCCCCAAATTTCCCGGGGACAAGGGGGTTCCCCTTTGGGGGTAACGATGGCCCCCCTCCTGAACACCCGCTCTGACGCCACACTACTGGCCTGGCGGGACGCTTCTCACTGAAAACTCGGCAAGTTGGGGGCCCACACCATTTGGCTGCCCTTTTAGTCCACGGGTCTTTTAAAAGGGGTGGGAAGTGCTGTCCCTGCCACCAACGGCCACCACCTGTTTGGGTTTAGGGGCTCTCCCGGCCTCTGCTGCTGCGGCACTTCCTCCTCACTAGGCGGGTGAAGGAAACTGCTCATCAGTGACTTGGTTTCTGCTGGGGCTGGTACGCTCCACCCCCCACCTCCCCCAGCACCGCGGGGAGTAGTACGTGAGCGCTGAGGGCCCCTCGGTCAGACCTGCAAGGAGGGGGCATGCCCCCCCCTGGCAACGGCCAACGACTACCGAGATTTCCCATAGTATTTTGGGTTTTCCTCCCCTCAAAATGGGAAAAAGGCTCCCATTTTGGACCAAGGCAAGGGTCCATAGGGTGGAGAGCCCGAAGTCATCCCTCTGCCGGGTGCTGACATTCGGCTGTCACAGCCAGGCAAAAACACCCTGCTGCGGGCCATCTGCACAAGTGACTCCGAGGGGGTCCCTGCCTCCATCTCCCCTGTTCTGCCAGATGCTTTCGGGTCATCTGCCCCGTCTTCCTCATCTCCACTACCTCCTCCACGCTCCTGCCCTCCTCTTTGTCATGGTAGAAAATCCATCATTTCACCAGACATTTCTTCTGTCCAAGTCCTCCCCCTCCTCCTCCTCCATTTCATCCCCACCGGACTCATTGGGCCACGAGATGGGTCGCCACATCTCCGTCCCCTGCCCAGACAGATTTTTAGCATCTGTTCCAGGACATAAACGTGGAATGACGTTATTTATCCTAGTCCGGCGACGAAAATAACGTGCCTCCTCGAATGGCCTCAAAAAACGGAAATTGTCCCATGAGCTGCCACTGCTGAATAAAAGTTACACGGGGGTACTCCTTCGCCGGATCATCAAAAAATTTAATGGCCTTTCTCTTTTCATACATCTTTCAACATGTGCAGCTGGATTCCAAGGGGTGAAACATCCTATCAAGGGGGTTTGGGGGGAGGCCTTCTGCCGCTGCAACTCGAGGGGGTGTTCCTGGCTTTGTACGAAATAAAAGTGGCATGCACAGTTTCCGGCCCTTTTTCAAATTTCTAAAGATTTTGGGAAACTTCAGGAACCTTTCAAAACCCAAAAATTAACCGGGGCCCTGCGGGGCGCAGGGACCATCCCCCCGGTCCCAGCGGAACCATTTCCCCCCATTGTCCCACCATGTTCCAATTTGCAGTTGGCGGGGAGAAACCCCAAAATCATTTCTTGCTGCATACGCGGAGCAGTTTCTCCCCTTTTGTGGACTTCGTTCGCCGAGGCAACCCAGGGGGGGTTTAAACTGGTGACACCGCTGTCCCTACACATGTGGTATATGGAGCAGTACTTGTGAAACTGGGGGTGGTGGTGGTGGAGGAGGAGGGGCGACATGGCGCAGGAGCCGCAGTTTTGAAAGGGAGGGAAAGGGGGGTCTCCCTTTCCCAAATTTTTGTTGTCCGGGCGGAAGCAATTCCCCAGTGGGGGCCCAAAGGGGCAGTACGGCCCCACCATTACAGCTCCCCGTCCGCGTGCCGTGCACCTTGGGCAAACCATAAGCCAAGGACTGGGCCCCTTTCTGTTCTAATTTTTATGAAGGCTGGTATGCCTTTTTGGAAAAAAATTAGGGGTTGGAATCTCCCATCCGGTGGGACAAGCCATTATTCTCTGAGGTGCAGATCCACCATTTTGGGAAAAAGGGGGGGACTGCAGTACCCAAAAAATGGACAGGAGCACGGTTTCACTGCGCACCTTAGGGGGTTGGGGCGCATAGTTTTCTCTTTTCAATCCCTCGTAACGACTGCGGGGCCATGATAGCAGGAGCGGGCATCTGGGGCCGGGAGATGATGTCAAAGAGAAAAAGCTCCTTCTCGAGGTTGGTGGGGGGGTTTTGGGGCAAAGGTTTTCCACGGCCTTCTGCTCGGCGGCAGGGTGGGCCCCCAATTTGAGCCACGTTTCTCCCAGGCCACCGGATGGTACGCTGCATTGTTACCAGGGCCGGTGCCAATGTTTGCCCCCGGGCCCCGCTTTTACTTCTGCCCCCGATTTTAATATACCCATATTCGGTCTCCGGGTTTTTAGCAAAGAACTTGCCGAGTAGCGATTTTCCCCAACCTCCGCACTGAGTGACTACTACGCCGCTGCCTCCCTGAGCCCCCTTGCCCTACTTTCTTTGGGCCTGCGAAGCGGGTTTTAAACCCCTGGGGCTTGGCTCCCGACCTCACA
>JAODAL010085504.1:0-10565 GCA_025379985.1 Phyllomedusa bahiana
AGTTTTTGGGGGGTACAGAAAAATTTTTATATTTTTGGCGTTTAAAAGACGGTTTTTTTGGGGGCAGCACACCCCAAAACAACGCTTAATTAACCCCTGGGATGTAAATTGCGCCAAAGAATTGACCGCCAAACTATAGCTTTTTTAGCTGTTTCAATTTTGTTTTCTACCCACACAACAAGAGAACATTGAATTAACTTTTCTTGGAATTTGGCACAGGAAAAATTAATATTTTGGGGTTGAAAAGACGGTTTTTTTGCACACACCAGCAAAACAACCCCAATTAACCCCTGGATGTAAAATTTCGCCAAAAAATGAGCCCACAAAATAGTAGCTTTGTAGGGGTTTCAATTGCGTGTTTTTTTACCCACACAACAAGAATACAGTTAATTTAACCCTTTTCTTGTGAATTTTGGCACAGGAAAAAATTTTTTAATTTTTTCGTTGAAAAAGACGTTTTTTTGGGGAGCACACCACAAAACAAGCTTTAATTTAAACCCCCGGATGTAAAATTTCCCAAAATTGAGCCCCACAAACTAGTACTTTTTTAGCTGTTACAATTGCGTGTTTTCAGCCAACAACAAGAGATACAGGTAATTAACTTTTTCTTGTGAATTAGGCTACAGAAAAATTTTAATTTTGGGGTTGAAAAAGACGGGTTTAATTTTGTCAGCACACCAGCAAAACAACGCTAATTAACCCCTGGATGTAAATTGCGCCAAAGAATTGGGCCCCACAAAATAGTACTTTTAAGTTTCAATTGCTGTTTTCTACCCACACAACAAGAGAAACGTTTAATTAACTTTTCTTTTTGAATTAGGGTCAGGAAAAATTTTTTTTTATTTGGCTTTTAAAAAGACGGTTTTTTTTGTCAGCAAAAACCAGCAAAAAAAACCTTTAAATTTAACCCCGGATTAAAATTTCGCCAAAGAATTGAGCCGACAAATAGTAGTTGTAGCGTTTAACAATTGCTGTTTTCTACCCACACAACAAGAATACATTTTTAATTAACCTTTGCTTGTAATTAGGCACGGAAAATTTTTATATTTTGGCGTTGAAAAAGATGGTTTATTTTGTCAGACACCATCAAAACAACGTTTAAATTAACCCCGGGAAAGTAAATTGCCCAAAAAATTGACCCCTACAAACTAGTAGCTTTGTAGTGTGTTACAATTGCGTGTTTTCTACGCCACACAACAAAGATACAGTTGTAATTAACCTTTGCTTGTGAGTTAGGCTATGGGAAAAAATTTTATATATTTTGGCGTTGAAAAAGACGCTTTCTGGGGTCAGCACTAGTGTTGAGCATTGCGTTGGCCTATCGAGATCGAGCGTTTAGTCGATAGTCCGGCCGCTATCGATAAGGTTTTTCGATAGGAGCATCGATTATGACGATTACCATTAAAGTCTATGGCAGAGCAACAACACCTTCATTATTACACCCAAACAAGGCGGGAGAAGCTAAAATTAACATCCACAACAGTCAAATGGATACGTGCTACATCTTAGCAACACACTTAGGTTATAAAAGTCACAGAAAAAAAGTCACAGCCCAAATCACTATCCCTGCCCCTTGGGAACCACAGCATGCCCCTTAAACCTGCATCACCCACAAATTAAAAGTGCCAGAAGGCAGTATGATTTGAACCACATGTAACTTGAACTGGACATTAAATATTCCTGTCCTGGAACGCAGCATGAGCCCCCAAACCTGCATGACCCCCAATTTAAAAAAGTGCCGCAAAAAGGAGTCTTTCAACCACCATTTAGTTGAACTGGACACTAACTAATCTGCCTGTACCGCAGAATGACCTTTAAAACCTTCTGACCCACAGTTTAAAAAGTGCCAGAAAAAGGAGTCTTTAAAACCACCATTTTAGTTGAACTGGACATATACTGTCCCTGTCCTGGCCACAGTATGACCATTAAACCTGTCTGACCCCCAGATTACAAAAAGTGCCGGAAAAGGAGCCTTTCAACCACCATTTTAGTTAAACTGGACATTGACTAGAACTGTCCTGTGCCACAGCATACCCAGGGCCGGATTACAGTGGTGGCGGGGAGGCCCAGGCTGGCGTCCGTCATCTATTAACACGCAGGTTAAAATGCCCTGATGACGCAGCAACAAAAACTGTCGTGCTGAAGCAGATTTTTCGGAAGCGGAAGTGTGAGAACTCCAGCCTTCCTCAGTACACAGTCAAGACCTGGGTAGCGCATTGCCCCTCCGAAAGATTTGCGGACCAATTGAGCTTCACTTGGAAATACTGTGGTAATGCTCCTGTTACACCCAGGTGCCCTTTTGCTTGGCATTCTTTTTCTCATTTTACCAACGTGCGGGAGGAAATTGTCTCTGTACTTTGTTCTCTGCCGTGCTCCATACTCCATGTCCTCTGAATAACCTACATCTGGTCAAGTTTTCCTGTCCTCCCTGGTACAATTCGGGGGAATTTTTTTTACCAGCTATTTTGTACTTTGCAAGTTTTTTAGTATTTAATTCTAGAAAACACATTTTAAAATAGATGGAACCCACCATGTCTTTGTTTCTCTTTTTTCATTGTATAAATGGGTTGTCTAAATACAGGGATTGATAGCTATTTTTAAAGATCTTGCAAAAACAAGTCATTTTGCAATATGTGTCCTTAACAGGGGTCCTACCTATTCCTGTTTCTGACAGCACCATCACCCTTGCGCCACTCTTGACAATTGTGAAGAACAAAGGTCTGTTAGAAACAACATTTTTTAGAATAGGACCTGTAGTATAGCTGCATGTCACAGCAAAATGCCCCCAAAAATTCAAAGCATGACCCTTGAGCCACTTTGGACAATTTTGAAGAACAAATGTCTTTTAGAAACAACATTTTTTAGAATAGGACCTGTAGTATAGCTGCATGTCACAGCAAAATGCCCCCAAAAATTCAAAGCATGACCCTTGAGCCACTTTGGACAATTGTGAAGAACAAATGTCTGTTAGAAACAAAATTTTTTAGAATAGGACCTGTAGTATAGCTGCATGTCACAGCAAAATGCCCCCAAAAATTCAAAGCATGACCCTTGAGCCACTTTGGACAATTGTGAAGAACAAATATCTGTTAGAAACAACATTTTTTAGAATAGGACCTGTAGTATAGCTGCATGTCACAGCAAAATGCCCCCAAAATTCAAAACATGACCCATGAGCCACTTTTGACAATTGTGAAGAACAAATGTCTATTAGAAACAACATTTTTTAGAATAGGACCTGTAGTATTGCTGCATTTCAAAGCAAAATGCCCCCAAAAATTCAAAGCATGACCCTTGAGCCACTTTGGTCAATTGTAAAACAAATGTCCGTTAGAAACAACAATTTTTTATAATAGGACCTGTAGTATTGCTGCATTTCAAAGCAGCATGACCCAAAAAATTATAAAAATGACTTCTCAGCCACTGTTAAAAATTGTGAGGGAGAAATGCCACTTAGAAGCCACATTTCTGTTCTAAAAGGACCATAAATATTGCTGTATCTCACAGCTACATGCCCCCAAAAAAAATTATAAATATGACTTCTCAGCCACTGTTAAAAATTGTGGGGGAGAAATGCCACTTAGAAGCCACATTCTGTTCCAAATGACCATGATTATTGCTGTATCTCACAGCTACATGACCCCAAAAAATTTATAAATATGACTTCTCAGCCACTATTAAAAATTGTGAGGGAGAAATGCCACTTAGAAGCCACATTTCTGATCCAAAGGCCCAAAATTTAAATAGCTGTATCTCACAGCAACATGACCTCAAAACCATTGACAATCGAAAACCTTCTTAAGATAAAGTGAGTAAATGGAATACGGTTTTTGCCCATGAAACCTGGCTGTCTGTTACAGTCTCCTCACCGCAGAAGAGAATTATAGAGGAAAAGAGACTAAGAATTGCAGTAGGAAATGATCATTTTAAAAAAATTTTTCAAGAGGACCAAATTTTCTGTTTAAAAAGGGAAAATGAAGTAGACCGGCAACTAATCGGTTACCTCGGCAATTGGGGCCACAACATCACAAAGATCCATGCCTGATTCATCTTGATAAAAATCAAAGGGATCCACATTATCTGTGGAAAGCCGGATGCGTTTGTCTGTAATGACACCTCCAGCGTGCTGAAGGTCCGCGCAGATATGACGCTGGCTGCGGGGCAGGACAACACCTCTATGGCGTGACGAGCCAGCTCGGGCCATTCGTCCATTTTGGATACCCAGAAGTCTATGGGTCCGGAACACATGCAAAAACATCGGTGTTGAGACGCAGATAGTCATGCACCATGATCTTAAGCGATCTCTGTGTGTTGGATGTGTGCCCTGCATTGCATGCGTTGGTGGGGTGGTAAAATAAAGATTGCCAAGGTCACCCATTAGGCTTCCGCCACCTTGCCTGCTGCTGCCGCTACGCCTACTTGGCATCAAACTGCTGTCACGCGCTAAAGTTGTTCCCACCGTGACATTTGGGGAACGTGAAGCAGATGCAACAGATGTCTCCAGTTGATCAAACAGCAAAGTCTCCATTTCCTGCATTTTACTCTCTATTTGGTGGGGGGGAAGGAAAGTGCTGTTTTTTGTTTTGTACCGGGTATCCAGGAGGGGGCCACCCAGTAACTTTGTTCAATTTGATGGCCTTAATGCGAGGATCATGTTGAAGGAAATGGAGCATCCAAGCACTCATGTGAGAGATGGAGCCTTGATTTCCCAAGCCTCTGGGTCGGGGGGCCCACAAAGCAAACTGATCTTCCTCATCTTCCTCCTCCGCCTCAATTCCGCCCAACCTCTTTTCCAAGGCAGGGACGTCGGTAACATCGTGTCTAGGAATACCTCCCTCCTCCTCCTCCTCCCTGCCTCCGGCACAGCTTCAACACAGCCCTGACTTGCCTGAGATGATGCACCCTGAGAGCTGTGCGCCACCTTGCACTAGCTCTGGACCCCGAACCACTGCCTAATAAAAACCGATGAAATTGTGAAACTGTCGGGCCTTGTGTGATTTGACGGAGAGAAAGGCTCCGTGTCCGCATCTGTGTCCGCCCCCTCCTCCGTCGCTGGCGGGACCTGTTGTTTCAGAGTGTTCATGGATCGTTCCAGAACTAAGATCACCACAATGCTCATGCTGACCAGGGCACTGTCCGCACTGAGCATTTTGGTGGCTTCTTCAAAACTGGGCAAGGATGCTGCAGAGCTCTTTCACCTGCCTCCACTCTCGGTGGTTCAACACCCCGAGGTCCCACCCGCTGCTTGTCAGGCCATGTGTCACTTCGTACTGCTAATGGCATTGCGCTGCTGCCACAACGCTGAGCATGTGGAGGGGGGAATTCCAGCCTGTTGCCAAAGTCAACAATGAGACGTTGACGGGGAGTTGAGCTTTACCTGCAACGCAACCAGGCGGGACGAAGCAGGGTGCGAACGGCGGAAATGCGAACTCAGACCTCGAGCCTTCTTCAGCAGGCAGTCAAGACCGGGTAGCTCTTTAGAAATTTCTGACGACAAGGTTCATGACAAGTGCCAGGCAAGGGATGGCTCCAGCCTACCGATCTTAAGGGCGGCCAGCAGATTTCGCCCGTTATCGCACACCACCTTGCCTGGCACAAGGTTTCTTGTCACCCACCAGCGCTCGGTCTCGTTGCGGAGAGCCATCCACAGCTCCTGACCTTGTGTGGACGGTTTCCAAGGCAGATTAATTTCAGCACGGCCCCGGTGTCTCTGGCACGTGATGCCACCAGAGGACCTTGGGGAAAGAACCCTGCACATCCCTGCGGTTTTGAAGAGCGTGCGCCGACCTGAGAGCCACCGTCACCCCCAAAAGACATCCACCCAGCTCATCCAGTGAGCTGTCACAGAGATATAGCGGCCTTGGCCGTGCTTTCTAGTCCATGTGTCGGTGGTGAGATGGACTTTTCCGGACACAGATGCAGACAACGCGCTGAAATTTTAGATGACACGGGCTGGCCAGCAGGACAGCTTTTCTGGCAAAGAAATGCCTGCTCGGCATCTGGTATTGGGGGCAGGCGAGGGCCATGACGTGGCGGAACCCATCTGTGTCCACCAACGGAAAGGCAACATTTTCCCAAAGGGCCCAAAAACCTGGCAATGCCGACATTCAGGGTTTTGGGTTTGGGATTTGGGTTTTAGTTAAAGTGTTTCTTCTGCTCCCCAAAACCCGGAAGACAGAAGGCTGGCTGCTAGACTGGAGGAAGGAGAAGGGTAGGATGGGTCTCTGGTGGTGCTGGTGGTACTCGGGCGACGGGGGAGGCTGAAGCGGAGGCTGATCCTGATCATGACTCTGAGAGACATGGGGCACTGAGGAAAAGCTGGTGGTGGGGAGGAGGAGGAGCGGAGACAGAGGGTGTGATAGTGGTTGGAGGCCCGCGTCGGTCTGGCCTTTTTTTTGGGCCCAAATGTTCCCTCCATTTCAACTCATGCATTCGCTGCATGTGACTAGACATGTTGGTGGTGGTTAACCACTTAAGGTTCTTGCCTCTACTTATGCGTTTACGGCAAAGGCGGCATATGACAAACGCTGGTGAATCAGAGGCTTGCTCAAAGAAGGCCCAGGCTTGAGAGGTCCTGGACCTTTTTGACGGCGAAAAGCGAGAAGCGGGGGTTTGCGCTGACCGTGGCTGGCGGAATCAAATCAGCGACTTCTGCGACCGCCCTCTCCCTTTTTGTGGCGAGACCCGTATTAACACTACCCCATCGTCTTCCTCCTCGTCCACTGATGAAGCGCTCGCAAGCAAATTCTGCGGAAAAGACCAGGGTGGATCCGCAATGTCGTCATCATCGTCATCATCATCAAAACAGTGACTTGGTCGTCCTGACTTTCTGCATCCCGAAGCTGCGGCTACAAGCAAGGGGCACTGCAAGGCGTTGCCGACCGCCCGAATTTTTGCCGATTGACCGGCTTCCTTCACCTCCTCTGATGGGATCAGTAACTGGGGTCAGAGCAGACTAAAAACATCCTCTTGATCTTTTAACATGCCTTCTGACCCCACCGCATTTTGTCATCAAAGAGTCTTCAGACAATGGATTATCCACAGTGGTGGGTACACGATTGACATTTGGGCTGCTTCATTTGGACAGATGCTGATGATGCTGATGACGACATTGTGGCCGTGATTGCGAGGACAGGAGGTATGACTGCTAGATGCAGGTTGCATTAACCCTGAAGGACAGATTGGCGACGATGTTCGTTACTTAGATTTACAGGGCCCTGACCCACGATGACAGGCCTGACGGTCCTGCAACTGACGATCCGCTGGCATGCGTGTTGTCGCCAGCACTGGAAGGGGCACCTTCTTCTCGTACCTCTAAACCTCCATGTGCTACCCCCCTCTTTGCTCGCTTACCACCTGCATTTTGCTCCATGTCAGAAATAAAAAAAATTTTAGAAGGGATGGAATAGTTTTGGAAAGTCTCTTATTAAAAGACGGCAAATCACAGCTAAATTTTCAAATCCCTCTAATCAAAACAAAATTGCTGGATTCAAATTGAACTGCAAGGTGCTATCAACAAAAACTGGACTGGGCAAAAGTCCAAAAAAACACGTATCTGTTATGTTTGGTATAATAAACGGTATTTTTTGTACCTTTCAATTCACCTGTGGTGAATATAAATTGCTGTTTTAAATTTACGTAGTTGCTGCGTCAATGAACAATGCTGGGGGTGCAAAGTCCCAAAAAAAACGTAACTGTTATGTTTTGATATAAAAACGCTATTTTTGCACCTTTCAATACACCTGTGGTGAATATAGAATTGCTGTTTTAAGATTTAAAGTAGATGCTGCCGTCAATGAACAATGCTGGGTGCGCAAAAGTAAAAAAACACTTTACTTTTTTGTTTTGTTATAATAAAATATATTTTTTGCACCTTTCAATTCACCTGTGGTGAATATAGAATTGCTGTTTTAAGATTTACGTAATGCGCGTCAATGAACAATGCTGGGTGCGCAAAAGTCAAAAAACACGTAACTGTTATGTTTTGATATAATAAACGGTAATTTTTTGCACCTTTCAATTCACCTGTGGGGAATATAAAAATTGCTGTTTTTAAGATTTACGTAGATGCTGCGTCAATGAAAAATGCTGGTGCGCAAAAGTCAAAAAACACGTAACTGTTATGTTTTGATATAATAAACGTATTTTTTGCACCTTTCAATTCACCTGTGGTGAATATAGAATTGCTGTTTTAAGATTTACGTAGATCTGCGTCAATTAACAGTGCTGGGTGCGCAAAAGTCAAAAAACATTTAACTCTTATGTATTGGTATAAAAAAACGGTATTTTTTGCACCTTTCAATTTACCTGTGGTGAATATAGAATTGCTGTTTTAAGATTTACGTAATGCTGCTTTATTGAACAATGCTGGCTGTGCAAAAGTCAAAAAACATGTAACTGTTATTTTTTTGATATAATAAACGGTATTTTTTGCACATTTCAATTCACCTGTGTGAATATAGAATTGCTGTTTTAAGATTTACGTAGATGCGTGTCAATGAACAATGCTGGGGGCGCAAAAGTCAAAAACACTAACTGTTAAAGTTTTGGTATAATAAACGATATTTTTTTGCACCTTTTCAAATCACCTGTGGTGAAAAATAGAATTGCTGTTTTAAGATTTACGTAGATGCTGCGTCAATGAACAATGCTGGGGGCGCAAAAGTAAAAAAACACGTAACTGTTATGTTCTGGTATAATAAACGATATTTTTTTGCACCTTTCAATTCACCTGTGGTGAATATAGAATTGCTGTTTTAAGATTTACGTAGATGCTGCGCAATGAACAATGCTGGGTGTGCAAAAGTCAAAAACACGTAACCTGTTATGTTTTGATATAATAAAACTATTTTTTGCTCCTTTCACTTCACATTTGGTGAATATAGAATTTCGGTTTTAAAAATTTACGTAGATGCTGCGTCAATGAACAATGCTGGGGGGCGCAAAAGTCAAAAAAAACGTAACTGTTATGTTTTGGGATAATAAACGGTATTTTTTGCACCTTTCAATTCACCTGGTGAATATGAATTGCGTTTTAAATTTACTGGATGCGCGTCAATGAACAAGCTGGGTGCGCAAACAAAAAACACGTAACTGTATTTTTCTACGATACACGTATTTTTGGAAACAAAAAACCTTCTGACTAAAATTTGCTGTATTGTAATTTAAAACTGCAAGGGGGATATATCAACAGCACGGGTAAGGGAAAAAATTAAAAATAAACACCTATCTTAAATGTAACTGATAATAAAAGGGGAGTTTTTGCAGCAACAAAGAACCGCATTACTAAAATAAGGGTTATCCAATATAAGTTCGGGCTCCCCAAATACCCCCAGGAAAATTTTAAATAGCAAACTGTAAAAATAAAGATTTTCCCACTACAATGTCTACACTAAATTGGTGAACTTTACCCAGTGTTCTTTATAATGGGCTTTCTTGTTCCCCGCGGGCCCCCCCCCCCTCTCCCCCGCCGTGAATTTACAGCTTTAGATGCTGCTTTAAAATTTCTAGCTAACCACATAAAATCTTAAAATCCTAATCTAACTAAATTAAAGGGGACACAGCTAATGTAAGGTTTCCTGTGCAAAAAGACTAATTTCGCTGAGCGTTTGGCCCGGCAGAGCGCGGGTCCACCCATAGACCTGAAACACAAGGCTGTAACAGGAAACGCTGTTCTATTAAAACAGGTCATGTGATTTTCCAGCCAACGAACCATACCATCCCGTCATGCGTCGCACACACACTCACCCTGCCTACTGTAATCTGATTTTCGGGCCCCCAAAATTACAGAAACCCGAAAAAGGGGCCCATCTTAAAGAGATGCCAGATTTTAACCTTAAAATTTTCGCATGACTGGGGAAAATTTTGACACCATAAAAACCTTGCCGATTTTAAATTTGTCGATAAAAATCGCTCACACTAGTCAGCACACCAGCAAAAACAACCTAATTAACCCCTGGTGAAATTGCGCCAAAGAATTGACCCCCCAAAATGTAGCTTTGTACGTTTTCAAATTTCGGTTTTTTTACCCACAAAACAAGAGAAACAGTTTTAATTAACCTTTGCGTTTGAATTAGGCTACAGGAAAAATTTATATATTTTTGGCGTTGAAAAAAACGGTTTCTGGGTCACACACCACAAAACAACGCTTTAAAAACCCCTGGGTTTAAAAAGCCAAAAGAATTGAGCAGCCAAAAATGAAGGGTTTTTTTTATTTAAAAACGCTGTTTCTTTAAATGAATACAACAGGAAAATGGCTTAGATCCCCTGGATATTGAAGTATATGCACGCAGTGGCCACACGGGTTTCAGATCCCAAACCCCAAAAAATTAGAAAAGAACATTAAGAAACACCGAACAAACGAGACCCCCCACAGAAATCGCTATAAAAAATCAATTCTTCCTAAGGCATCAGCCCCACACACCCTTCCTGATGACACAGTGAAGGAGTGGAGCTCCCGCGTCGCGCCCGGGGCTTAATATGCGGTGACGTCACAGAATCCCCCCCGGTCCGATTGGCTTCACTCGCACATGTCATTTAGGGTATGCCCCTTTTTCCTCCCAGGC
>JAODAL010085505.1:0-10564 GCA_025379985.1 Phyllomedusa bahiana
CAAGTTCTACAGCACCCTACAGGCTCTCTGCAGCCAGGAAATAGCTGTTTTTTTAACGTGATTCGCAGCGAATAAATTCGGGTAGAAAAGAATTTTGCCGAAAATCAAATTTGTGAGTTGGTTGAAATCAAACAGTAGTACTACGGAGAGTGTTTGTGTAGCCGCAGCCTTATCAATAGAATGTATCCCTTGACCCTGGCACCATGGATCCGCGTTAATCCTTTAAAACAACCCCCTCTTCAGATTCACGAAAATTATTGCCCAAGGACAAACCCATTACTCACTATTTCCCCCCCTTTAAAATGACAATAACAACACAGACTCGCAGCTAAGGTTTAATTGGCAACAGCAGCCATTTTATTAACAAACAGTTAACATAAAATAGCTTTTAAATAAGCGGAGGCGGTCCTTGGAGCTACAGCAGGTCTAGTGACCATTTATTTTACCAAAATACCCTCCTGAATCACCAAATACCAAATATCAGTTCCAACTGCATTCAAATGAACCCTGTTGTTCAACCTAAAATTACCTAGAGCATCTTCCAGATCAAAATGCCTAACAAAAATGGCGAGCAACTAACACCGAAATTGCCCAGTTGACATTTACACGGGCTCTACTGATCCCCATGACTGACTGAGCTCTCCTCCATGACTTCCAAAGAACAATCCCAGATCACACCGTGATGATACCAGGAACCAAGACCATAACTTTAATAGATCATACTTAATGGGGCACATTTATCAATGTGCCAGAATTCTGGCACAATTTGCGTCAAAAACAATGTCTTACAAGCTTTACACTACATTTACTATGTGTTTTAGACAGTTTCAGGCACTTCTGTGCCTTGTCTGACAAAGGGGTGCGGCCTCTGAAATGGGGTGGGTTTTCATTGGGAAGGGGGATAACTTAAATTTGACAAAAAATGCACCAAACTTTTGTCGCAGTCTGTGGCATAAAAGTAAGCCAACATAAAGATGGTACAAAACTAAGACTAAACAGTTCTAACCTGCACCAGATTTATCAGCACTATGATAAATGTGGTGCATTGTAAGACTGTCTGGTCTAACTTAAAACTGTCTTACAGTTAGACACTATTGATAAATGTGCCCAAATGTTCTCTATAGCTTCAAGAAAAGGTCTGTCCCCTAGATCATTGCCACCCACATGTAAAACTAACACATCAGTGGGCCTATCCAAAGCGGCAAATTGATGGAACTCGGGAAGAACCTGATTCCAAGCCGATCCATCTGACACTGAAAGCCAGGGCTGGGACAAGACATTTTGGTGCCCTAGGCAAGTAACGGCAATGGTGCCCCCTCCTGAAAAAAATTGAATCCCGACCCTTACCTAACCCACACTGTCTGCGCCCTCTCCAGCTAGGGGCAATGGGAAAAAAGCACAATTGTGACACACAACAGTGCCATAAGTAGGGTCTATTAGGTTGTATTTATATAAAATATGGTGTGTATGAAAAAATCCATACAAATATAAATAAAGACAATTTTCTATAGATGACGCCTGTGAATAATGGTGATACAGCCACCACATAATACTTCTATACAATCGGCAAATATTATCACCATACTGTTACTGCACAAACCTGTATACCAAGACTGATACTATTAATGATACTGCTATACAAATACCAAATAATATTGCCACATCAGGACCTCATATCACCACCACATAGTGACTAAATAATACCACCACATATCACCACCCACATAGTGACTGAAAAATACCGCCCACACCATGACAACATATCGACCACATAGTGACTGAATAACACCACCACATAGTGACTGAATAATACCTCCACACCATGACCACATATCACCACCACATAGTGACTGAAAAATACCTCCACACCATGATCACATATCCCCACGGAGTGACAGCATTAGACCACAACCTCAAGACCACCAATCCCCCCCACAAAATGACTGAATATAATACAGATGTAACATAGATTAACTAGCCAGATAATGCACCATGATATCACGGCTCAGAATGTTATCTAATGTTTTTAATGGCATTTATCTACAGATTTCACAGAAAGCTGTGATATCATGGTCAAGCTTAACTATGGTACATCTGTACTAGCATATTGCTCCTGAATATAAACAATTATATTGCTACCACTACTACCAATTCTGGCCATAGAGTGACCATATAAGGTTAGATATCAGTTATACCAGTTTCCTGACATATAAGTGACGTCTTCTATTACTAGAATAATTCACCTTCCTTTTCTTCTCCATCTGGTCCAGACCTGCATCCTGACTTCTCCTGTCCACAACGTGCACCGCTTGAACACCAGATCCCAAAGTTACCAGGGACAAACTTCTGAACTCTCCGCCTCTGGTGCCAATGACCAAAAACGCTCCCACTGTGAACGAGAAATAGCATCAGCAATTGAGTTGCGCACTCCTGGCACATGAACTGCCACCAACCACGTATTAATCTGCAAACAACACAAAAACCAAATACTGGAGCAAAGGCAGCAGACAAGTTATCACTACCTTCACTACCCCAATATTATGACAGTGACATCGGACATTCCAGTCACAAAAACAGGAAGATCAAATTGTCACCGGTACAACGATGGGGAATAACTCCATCACCAAGTTCCTCCCCAAACCTTGGCAACCCACCTCTCCAGCCAAATATCTTCACACCAATGGCCTTTCCAAAATGCCGCAAAACCACAAGCGTACGCTGCTTCAGCAAAAATTTTGGCATCAAAAACCTCAACCACCTCACCCATCATTAACGACTGACCATTGTACTGTGCCAGAAACTATTCCCAAACCTTCAAATCCTCCCTGTGCTTTCGATTCAACCTTAAGAAATGAGATGGCACTGAAACCCCCTAGTTAAACCAGCCAAACGACGACAGAAAATCCTACCCGTCGGCATGATTCTGCAGGCAAAATTCAATTCACCCAGCAATGACTGCAATTCCCTCAAAGTAATCTTTTTCTTCCGCAATGCAACGTTAATAACAAGACATAAATCATAAAGCTTGTCCTCTGGCAATCTACATTCCATCCTCTCAGAATCCAGTACAATACCCAAAAACTTTAACAAAGTGACAGGACCCTCAGTCTTATCTTCCGCCAGTGTAAGCCAAACAGCTGTGCTATAAATTCCAAAGAGTTCAAAAACATCTTTCAGACTGACGACACGGACAGACCAACACACAGAAAATCATCCAAGTAGTGAATGATGGACTGATTACCAGTCAGATCCTTGACCGCCCATTCAACAAAAGAGATAAAGGCCTCAAAATAAATGCACAAAATAGCACAACCCATAGGCAAACATCAATCTACATAAAAAAACCCAGTTCCAAAAACAACCCAACAGCCGAACACTTGATGGATTCACCAGCAGCAAATGAAAAGCTGACTCATAGGGCCACATGTATGAAATCCCGCCGGTCGAAGGGCGCGTTTTCCGCCAGTTTTCCGGCGGAATCTGCACCTGAAATTTTTGTCGCGGCCGGGCGGTGCTCATTTCATTATGTAAAGTCCGCCGCGCCTCGCCAGCGTACGAGGCGAGTGCGGGGACATGGGCAATGTGCGGCGCTTGCGCCTTTTTCGCCGTCCGGGAAGTGCCTCATACATGGGGGTAAAATCCGCCGTCCTCGCCGTGTTGGGGGCAGTGCGGGGACTTGGCGCCGGGGGGACTGCGCCGAGAATCTTTTTCCGATCGAGACGGCGGGAGGGGGCGGAAATCTTTCCCAGTGTCGTGCGGAGTATGAAGCAAAAATCCCCTTTTTAAAAGGCGTTCACATTTTTGGTTTCTAAATCCTCCGTCCGAGGCAAGTGAAGCAGGTCCGAACATGGAGGAAGCGGATCGAAATCGCCAGAAGTCTCGGCGCTCCCCCCCGTGAAAGCAGGATGTGATTCCCGAAAAAAATCGCCTTTATAAAGGGGGGAAAAACAGTGTCAAAAAAGAGCTGAATGTAAAAAAAATACATTTTTTTAAAAAAAAAAATCACTTTCCCCAAACCTCACCCGAAACGCACAATATAAAGAAATTGTTATTGGAAATTGCCGGGAAATACGTAATTCAAATCCAAAAACCTTTTCTCATTGGTCGGCATAAACCCCAATCAGAATCGGGGGAACAGTAAACCATTAAAAGCTAGGGGAAGAATTGACCAAATCAAAACCCTCGGGGATAATTCAAAATACAGTAAAATGCAAAAAGACTGAGGGCTGAGAAAAAGGGGGCTTGGCTACTCACCCAAATCAAATAGGACGCAAAGTCCCATTCTAGGCTAGGAGAATTTAGACCAATCAAATACACCGACAAAGTCCCATTTAGCCTATGGGGAATTTACACCAATCAGAATCCGGGGCGGGATAATTCAAAATCAGTAAAAAATGCTAAAAAAGAGTGATTGGCTGAGCTAGCGGGGTCTCGGCAGCCACCCAATCAAGTGCGAGCTACTTTCCCTTAACTCTATGGAGAGATGAGCGCACTCAAATCCGGCTCAGCGCCGCGGGCATAAAGTTTTAACAACAAATTATTTTATACAGTGTAAAAACATTCTCAGATAAAGCCCAGAACACTCTTGAAAAATAAACAGTTAAAAACCCCCAAAAAAACGCTTTCGTCCCCGAAAACCGGCGCTACTGGGGAATTGCCATAGAGGAAAATTTTGCGGGAAAGACAGTAATTCAAATTTTTAACTTTTCTCTTGGCGGCATAAACCAGCCAATCAAAATAGGAGCGACAATTTCCCTTCTATCCATGGAGGAAAATTTTGACCAATCAGAATAGGAGGACAAACCCCATTACCCCTATGGAGAAAAAGACCAATCAATTAAAAGGGGGACGTTCAAAATACAGTAAAAAGGCAAAACGAGCTTTTTTGGTTGAAGCGGGGGGGGGTCTCGTCCAGCAAGCCAATCAGGGCAGCTACTTCTCAAGAGTTCTAGGGGGGGAAAAAAGCCCTTCTGACGCGCTTGTGATTGGCTAATTTCAAAGAGCCCCCGTAATTTGGCCCAAAGGGAAGCGAGCGCGCCCCTAGGGTTTTTTGTAATGAATCTAATCAAGTGTATATGGCCGAACACTTTTTAAAACACTACAAATTGCCCACGATGTGTATATAAAAGGATCCCAATATGGGGAAAACGAAAAAAAAATATTTAAATTTCCCCCAAAAACAGTTTTTTTTTCTTTATTTTTTATTCACCCATACTATTGATCCTTGGGGCTAAAGAAAAAAAAGAAATAAACATATTTGAGGGAAATTAATTTTTTTTTTTGTAGCCACATATTAGGATTCCCCTTTTTTAAAACACATCGGAAACTTGGTATTTTTAAGTATTTGGCAATACAGCTTTATTTCGATTTCTTTTTAAAAACCCATAGGAGCGCGCTCGCTCTCCCATTTGGTCCAAATTACGGGGGCTCTTTGAAATTAGCCAATCAAAGCGCGCTCAAATGCTTTTCCCCCAAAAAACCTAGAGAAAATAGCTCGCCCTTTAAATGGTAAGCTGGAAGAGCCCCCGCCGCTTCAACCAATCAGCTCGTTTTTTGCTTTTTACTGTATTTTGAATGTCCCGCCCCTTTTATATGATTGGTCCATTTTTCTCCCCTAGCTGAAGGGGGTTTGTCGCTCCTATTTTTTTTGATTTTTCAAATTCCCCCCATAGGTTAAAAAGGGCATTGTCCTCCCATTCGATTGGCTGGTTAGCCGACCAAGAGAATAGTTAAAAAAAATTTGAATTACTTTCCCTTTTCCCCCAATTCCTTTTTGGAAATTCCCTATGAGCGCCGGTCTCACGACGAACGCTTTTTTTTTTTTTTTTTGGGGTTTTTTTTTTTAACTGCTTTATTTTTTCAAGAAGTGTTCTGGGCTTTATCTGAGAATGTTTTACACTGATAAAAAAAATTTTTTTGATTTAAAACTTTATGCCCGCGGCGCGAGCCGAGATTTGAGTGCGCTCATCTCCCAAAGGTATAAAGGGGGAATAGTTTGGCTCTATTGGTGACTAGCCAAAACCCTAGCTACCAATAGCTCTTTTTCACATTTTTAATGTATTTTGAATTTCCCGCCCTGGATTCTGTTTGGGGTAAACTTCCCCCTAGGGTGAATGAGACTTTTTCGCTCCCATTCTGATTGGCTGAGATAGCCAAGCCCCTTTATCTCAAACCAAAAAAGGTTTTTAGCATTTTTACTGTATTTTGAATTATCCCGCCCGGTTTGGGGTGGGTTTCATTTTCCCCTAGCTAGAATGGGACTTGTCGCTCCCATTTGATTGGCTGAGCTAGCCGAGACCCCCCTAGCTCAGCCCAAACACTCTTTTCAGCATTTTACGTTATTTTTTGAATTATCCCGCCGGGGGTTTTTTATTGGCAATTCTTCCCCATAGCTTTTAAAGTTCACTATCACTCCCATTCTGATTGGCCCGGTTTTGCCGAAACCAAAGAGAAAGGTTTTTAATTTTTTAATTTTCGTATTTCCCGGCAATTTGCAATATCATATTTGTTTAATTCCCGTTGAGGGGTTTGGGAAAATGATTTTTTTTTATTATGTGTATTTTTTTTCTTCAGTCTTTTCTGACACTGTTTTTCCCCCTTTAAAAAAGGCGATTTTTTCGGGAATACCTCCTGCTGCACGGAGCGGAGCGCCGAGACTTCTTTTGCGATCTTCGATCCGTTTCCTCGCATGTTCGGATCCTGCTTCACTTCGCCGCCGCCGGAGCATTTAGACCCAAAAAAACAAGGTCTGCTTGTCGGAGCTCCCGAGCGCCGCGATTTGGCGAGCCGCGATGGTACATGCCTCGGACTATACGAGCGCGCCCCGGAACGCCTACACCGCGCCCCACCGCGCCCACTGCCCGCCTTCCTGCCGCCCCTTCATGCGGACCGCAGCCGAAAGTGGCGACGCTGCGTACGACAGCGGAACTCGGCTGAGCGCAGTGTACGCCAGAAAACAGGCGTAAAGCCCGTTCATACATGTCGCCCATAATGTCTGCTTTTGCCAAAAGAGCCCCAGGACCAAACTCCCGCTCCAAGCCCACCGCTGCATCAAACGAAGAATAAACCACAGAACACAATTCGGGATCAATATCATCATTAACCTAAAGCCCCTGAGGTATAGAAAGATGATGGATCAGTCTGAATGTACCGGGCTCCTTTTTTGGCACCACACCCAAAGAGGATACCAAGTTCACAACAGGGGGTGACACAAAAATGCCCACATAAAACCCAAACTCAGTTCTTTATACAATTTCTCAATGAATGCTAGGAATCACAAAACCGTCCTCAAAACTGACGCTTAAAATCTCAGCCTTTAACCTATCTGGGTAACTATTTAGATACAGATGCATCAAGGGAAGATTCAGAGGATTCTCCACCTTGGGTATTAGTAAGACCCCTGCGACCCTTTCCTTTTTTGGAACATCACATAGAACCGTGATAACTTCATTAAATTGCCAGCACAAACCTGACTGGACCCCAGACCCACCGGTGCCCCCAAAACCACTTTAGCCAGCTGACCTTGCCTCCACATGAAAGGACTGCCTGAAATGCATCAGCGCCATCACCCGCAGCCACAAACCTATATCCCTCTGATCCCAACGAGTGCTAGGTCTAATAGCCTTCTGCTGCCTAAATTGTTCATCATAACACAATCATGCTTTACCTCCATACACCTGTTGCGCCTCACCGATCAAATCCATACAGCAAAGAAGAACAGAACAGTTGTCCCATGCCTTTTCCCCAATCACACTTGCCAAAAAAGCGAAAGCTTGAAGCCAATCAGAAAATCTCTGTGGGGTAAGTCGCCACCTCCTCTTCTCCTTCTCCTCCTTCTTACTCTCATCCTTCTTCCCCTTGTCCAAATTAAACTTTTTCAAAGGTAATAAGGAAAATATCTCCACATATTCATCTTCCAGATGTTTTCCCTCACTTCTTGCCTAAGATACGCACCCAATGGACCCTCAAAACAAACATCCAAATGAATCTCATCTTCTTGTTTCTCCTTATCAGTTTGGACTGAAACTGCCACGCCAGATCCACTACGCTTCCCATCACCACAAACAGAAACCATCAATGGCAAAGCTCCTGAACCGACAAGCTGCGCTTGCGAAGGAGCCCAAGCTGACACCAGGACACTAAGCTCCCAGCGGCCACTGCACGCTCAAACGTGCCACTAACTCCCAGAAACTGCTCAACATATCCCTGAAACTGTCAACTTCCAAAATCAAGCCACCCGAGCCCGAATGAACCTGACCACTAAGGGACCCCAACCCTTTACCTAACCAGCCCCTTGAGACATGAGAATTGGGGAAAACGGACACGACAGAGACACATACTCACTGGGCTGCATGGGTGCTGTGAGCCCGCCAGCCAGACCACTGAAATCCTGATTCATCGCCATGTTGTCATCTGAACCAGCACCTCTCTCTTCAGGACCCCAACCTCCACTGGCTGGCCTCGAACGATCCTAATCCTGCAAGAAAGATGTGGATGATGACATCTGAGCCCATGTCCACCTGGAATGGAGAAGGGCCAGCTGGCTGCTGCCCACCATTACCGCCCTGAACACTGATGCAGGTCTCCAGACCCCACCGCTTCCCGAAAGACTCCTCTCATGAGATTAACTGGTAGGCTCCCCAACCAGAGCATCACCAGCAGGGCCTACCGCAGACATGCTGCTGATGTAAGAGCAGACCCACCTCCGTGCTCAAGATGAGGCCTGCTTTCCACCACTGAACTCCTGCGGATTCCTTCCAGGCTGTCCAGAATGACTATGAGCTGGGAGTCCTGGGAGTAACATCAGGGCTCAGTCATTTAGGAGGCTGTGTGCGCCGGCCCCTACGATCACTGTCCAGCTGCCTATCAACATCTCCTGCCTGTGTGGCTAACACAGCCTGCATTTGTTCCCGTTGCCACTCAGGACCATGGGAGCCAGCTACTATGTGCAGCTGCTCCAACAACTCTCTTTTTTAAAGGGGATGCAGGAGACACAGGTGCAGGGACCACTCACTACAGACCACATACCCGACTGTCTTCTGCTATCCCCGAATGGACACTCGGCCCGTTAAGCCCTGCCTCCTCCTGATATGCTCGTGCCCCATTGGCTGGGACATGCATGGCCTTTAGTTCTGACCCAGCTTAACTTGTTACTACTCTTCTTGTCTTCTGCCTGCCTTGACCTTGGTCCTGAATTCCTTGATTACGTACACTGCCTGTCCTGACCTCCACTCATATAACATGATGTCTATGCGTAAGCTGTTTGTCCTGGAGACTGCACTCAATTTATCTACATTGGCATCTCCTGCAGACAAAACCATATCCCTGTACAGGGGTTAAAGAGTGTAAAAACAGGCGTCTGCACCAATATGCAACCAGTGAATTTACCTTCACCTACAGGTAAGCCTTGTTATAGAAAATATCTACTGTATACACAATCTATAATAGAACAGACCTAAAATCAAAATTCTGCAAGTTGCAGAACATTTCTTTACAATATGTCTTGGACCTAATGACACCAGTGGAATGAAAGCTATCCTTAAGAAAAGCTGCGGCACATCCTTGCACTTTGAGAGGTCATACCTTCCAATATAAAAAAATTTGGTCACACAGAAATTAGTATGAAAATTGATCATAGAGCATTCCTTTAATCTTTAAGAGCTTATAAAATTGGAATATTTAATACTGCTAGCTCTTTCTGCTCGACAGGGGGCGAATATTTGTGCCCATGGGTCCAAATATTTTGGGACAAGATTAAAAACTTCACCATGGCCCCTTTGACGATCAATATTATATCCTGTTTAACGTAGTATGGGACTGGGACATTTTCCCCAGTATACCAGGAAGCCACAAACTCCTGTACATGGTGTTGGCGGCAAGTGCCAAAACTATCTTACCTGGAATCATAAGTCTACAACTCCTTTTAAGCTATTCTTAGAAATTTTTTTTATAATGAAAATAGATTGGGTGGAGGCATCTCTAGACAGGGAACTGTGAGTAAAGAGGTTTGTTGAGCCTAGCTACCTAGATACCTGAGACCTACCTACAGCCTACCTACCATATACCTGGGGCCTACTGACAGCCTGCCTAATAGCTACCTGGGACCTAGCTGCAATCTACCCAGCTACCATGGGCCTACCTACAGCCTACCTACCTAGCTACCTGGAGCCCACCTACACCCAACCTACCTACCTAGCTATGATGGTCCCTCCTACAGCATAACTAACTAGCTACCTGGGGACCTACGATAGCCTAGCTACCTGGGGCCCACTTACAGCCTACCTACCTAGCTACCTGGGGCCTACCTACAGCCTACCTAGCTACCTTGGGCCCACCTACAGCCTATTTACCTTTGGGGGCCCACCTACAGCCTACACAGCTAGCTACCTGGAGCTCACCTATAGCTTACCTAACTAGGTACCTGGCATCCACCTACAACCTATCTATGTAGCTACCGGAGGCCCATCTACAGCCTATCTACCTGGGGCTCACCTACACCATAGCTACCTGGAACTACCTATCCCTAATACTAGGGGCCCCCTACGCCTAGTACCTGGGGTTTTAC